>JAODAL010010284.1:0-106019 GCA_025379985.1 Phyllomedusa bahiana
AAAACCCAATTGCTAAGGGGGTATCACTGGCTACGGGGTACACTGCTACAGGGGCTTTTACATGGTTTACCTTATGAGTTTGCTATAGATGGGGAGTTTGTATAGAGATAGGAATTGGTTGGTAAAATGCTGATAAAGGGAGGAGTCTTAAGATATTTGAATTGAAAAATTTACAGTGAACAGTCGGAGTAGTTTTCCCAGGGGCGTCTGGGACAGATGGGAGAAGAAGAAAGAAAGAGAACAACTCTTCAGGTCGTCTCCTGTGAGTCACTAGATAAACTTTACTGTAACCCTTTAAAATGTGTGCAGAGCCTGTGTTACAGCGGGTATCCACCACGGTATGCTGGTAATATTGGTTGAAGTTAATGGTTGTGGTATTCAGTAATGGTCAGTTTGTATTATTCAGTCACTATGTGCTGGTGATATGTGGTCACAGTGTTGCTCTATTTGGTCACTATGTGGTGTTATGTGGTCATGGTGTGGTGGTATTATTCGGTCACTGTGTGCTGGTGATATGTGGTCTTAGTGATCTTGGGATTCTGGTTTCTTGTAGCAGTGTTATTGGTAACTGTTGACTATTATCTAGTATTTTATATGTACAGATTGTGGTAAGCTTTTGTATATTTTGATTTGGTTGATGGTGATGCACTGTGTTTCATTATGGACATTATTGTTACATGGGGGAGGGGGCGAAATTTCTTCACCTCGCCTGAGTGAAATTTTGCCTAGGAATGCCTGCCAACCCGAGCCTGGACTTGATGTGGGCAAATTGGATGTTATCCTTGTATTTATAATGCCTGCAGGGGGCTATATACCAAGGAGCTGATGGAATTTTCCCAGTTTTGTTTCCTTAATTTTCCAGGTTTATATCCCAAAGGACGTTTTGGGACATTTCCCTTGTTTATTCCCTTTACATGCCAAGAGAAGTTACACATTTAATTATAGGATATAGATAAAACTCTAATATTACACACTGTTTAGATTGTTTCTATGTTATGCTTGTTACTTCACCACTGAATGAGAAAAATTTTATATATTACCATCAGTGCTTTGCAATTATCCCTACCTACCTTCATTGCTAATGACTAGTGTTGAGCGATTATTATCGACAAAGTTGAAATCCCGGCACAGTTTTTTATGGGTGATCGAAATTTTAGTTTATGCGAAATTTTTGGTTAAATCTGTGCATCATCTATTAATATCGCGCCATTTTCGGCGCTTCCTGCTCATTTTGGCGGCCAGCAAATCAGCTTACAGAATAGAGCAGGGTGAGATTTTGTGTGCGACGTCATGACTGGGATGTGTATGGTTTTCGTTGGCTGGAAAAATCACATGACCTCGTTTTTTCATAGAAACAGCCCTTCCTGTTATGATCCCGTGTCTCTTCAGTGTCCTCATAGCAGTGGACGGGTGCGCTCTGCCTGTGTCCAAAAGCTCAGCGAAATTATTCTATTTCTTCACAGAGAAAGCTCTACCGTTAGCTGTGATCCTTACAACTTAGTTAGATCAGAGATTTGAAGAGGATATGCATGCTGGTAATGCTGGAGGTCCCCTTGCCACACATGGGTCCATGGACATTGCATAGTGGAAAGTTCTAGTGTGAGGGAGTAGCTTGTTAGCCAATCCTTCCTCTTGCTGAAAAGGAGGATTTCTTCAATTCAGTGTAGTTCAGAGACTAGAGTCTAGTTCGTTGAAAGCGAAAGAAGAGGGTTTCCGCTAACAATATTCAGCTAATATCCAACCACTCTCTATGAGAATGCTTGGGGCTACTACTACAGCTCCTGCAAATAATTTACAATATCCAAACTATTGTTGAGTCCTACTTGAGGGAATAGAGTAACAATTTATAGGAGAGAGGATCATTCAGAGACTGTGAGGTGAAGTGTGTACAAGGACCTCGTAGTTTATCTGGAACCAGAAAAGGCTTCATGCCGGGGCAAGAGATGTTGTGGCTATCAAGTCACATGTTTTACAAAGACGTGCATCCAGTAGAGGACACTAGTATTGTGATTATATTAATTACTGTTTCTATGACCCACTGAGAGCCAAGCAGTGAAGATGCCGTCAGCAAAGTTAATTAAGGACTTAATCTCACACCTCAGGCTATAAATGGAGAGGATTAGCTGTCTAAAACTTAATACACACCCACCGCAATTTGTCTAAGGGTACCTTCTAATTCAAGTTCTAAGCTGATGGACCAGTTTTAAAAGACGGTGCCTGTATTTGATGTGGAAGATTTTCTGCCAAGACTGCTAAGTAAAAGACTTTTTACATCTTTATGTCTGGTTGCATTGCTGCTCTCATAACATCAAGGGAATCTCACTTTACAACCAACAGACATACCAGCATCAGTTCACCCTCCTGTCACTGTGCCAACCAGGGGAAGTGTGAGAGGACCAATGAAGCCACTCCAGCCACTGCAACATCTGATTTAGTAACCCTCTTCTGCACAATTACTTACAGGATCTCAAGTCAGCACTTACTCCACTTCTAGGTTGTCACATGTTAATCATATCTGACCAAACTAAATTGTGGTGCTCTGATATTCAAAAAAATGTGAAAAAATAAATAAGAGTAGCCGATCATAAAATTTTTGTATGGAGTAATTTTACTCTCTTACATTTGAACATAATATTCATATAATTTCATTGATTAGCTTTAAGTCCTTAACCCTAGGCCTAAAAAGGCCTTAATGACCAGCAATTTTATTTAGCTTTTGTCTCCCTGCATCTCAACTAACTTGTAGCTTTTTAATTTTTTCAATGCAGTTGTATGAGGACTAGTTTTATGCAGGATAAGTTGTCCTTTATGTGAGCATAGTTTGAGTTTACATATAAATTACAGCAGATTTTTTTTTTATATCATTCACATTCTACACTAAATAACCTGTTAGGTTAATTATACCTAATATGTTTGTGAGTGAGAAAAAAGTATGCATAAAAAATAGTTTATTAAATAAATATTTTATTATTAATATATTTATTTTTTCCACACTGTGTGTTTTACTTTTTTTTTTTTTATCACATTAAGGGATAACTATTGTACAAATTTTTTTACACTTAGTAATGTTATAGAGCATATATACATGCTATACATAAAAATCTGTGTCAGTTTGACCACACAGCAGCATACAGGCACACACATGTGCCCTGACTACAGGCTTGTTATACAGACAGCTTTTTTGGCTACTCTAGGTTCCCATAGCTGACTGAACAAACATTCCCCGGGTTTCATCGGGTCACTGGAAGTCCCAATCGCCCAATGGAGCAGGGGAATGCACTTTTAGCCACAGTCACAGACTGTGGCAGTCAAAGGGTTAAGCGCCGTGGATCAGAGGTTTCCCTGGCTTCCCAGCCCTAACAGAGATTGCTCTAGGAACAGAGCTGTTAAGTGCTGTGGCACTGAGAGCTGCAAAACTCCTCTTTCTGCAGCAACGTCTCTAGACTTCGCTGTAGAAAGAAGACAAGCACCTCCATCCGTCTATAGTTAGTGGGCGGTTGGTAAAGTTTTAACCCCTTACCGATATGACGTATGGTAAGCGGTTTTGAAGCGGGATCGCAGCGAGATCAGGGACGAGGAGGAAAAATATTTAGAGCCATATTATTATGACTGTCCATCAGGAAGAAGTTAAAGAAGTAGGTAAAGGTATATAAAGACTTAACAAATACAATGCTATTCTGATTTTGCTTGCCTTGATGGTAAGAGCAGTTCTTATTTCCTGCTTTTGTACACAAGCTTCCCTAGGTTACCAACCACCTCGCTCTGCTCTAACAGCAGCATTGGCCAAGATAGTGATGTCATTCCCTGCTTTGTGTTAGCAGCAGCTAAGGTGCTTGTTTATATTACTTACTGACAAACTTTAATCTGTTAGAGCTCTGTAACCCTGAGCACTGCTGTTTATAAACATCCAGCACCAAACATCCAGCACCGGGGGGGGAGGGGCCCGCGGGCCAACACAGACAAGCTCTTTAAAGGATACTGGATATTGTGGACCCAGACTTAGTGTAGACATTGCATTGCAATACTTTATTACAGCTTTTCTGTTCTGTGAAATATTACTTGGATTTTGGCACCTGAACATATATTAGGATAACAGATCTTTTCTAGTAACTCAGGTCTATTATGTTAGGTGCAAAACTCACTCCACTTTTATTATCATATACATTTCAGATAGGTGATTTTTTTTCACTTGTTGGGTCAGATCAAGTTTGTTGAAGAGGTAACCTTGCACTTAAATTTGAATCCAGCAATTTGTAGTCACCACAGGTGTATTGATAGGTGCCAAAAATACCGGTAAATACCGTATACATTCAGATAGGTGTTTGTTTTTTAACTTTTGGTCATCAAGTTTTGTTGATAGAGGTATCTTGCACTTAAAATTTTAATCCAGCAATTTTGTAGTCACACAGGTGTATTGATAGGTGCAAAAATACCGTTTATTATCCGTATACATTTCAGATACGTGTTTTTTACACTTTGGCGTAGGCCAGCTTTGTTGATAGAGCAACCTTGCAGTTAAATTTGAATCCAGCAATTTTGTAGTCACCACAGGTGTATTGATAGGTGCCAAAAATACCTTTTATTATCTGTATACATTTCAGAGAGGTGTTTTTTCACTTTGGCGCAGGCCAGCTTTTTGATAGAGCCACCTTGCACTTAAATTTGAATCCAGCAATTTTGTAGTCACCACAGGTGAATTGATAGGTGCCAAAAATACCGTTTAATATCGTATACATTTCAGATAGGTAGTTTTTTTTAACTTTTGGTCAGTGAAGGTTTGTTGATAGAGGTATCTTGCACTTAAATTTGAATCCAGCAATTTTGTAGTCACCACAGGTGTATTGATAGGTGCCAAAAATACCTTTTATTATCCGTATACATTTCAGATACGTGTTTTTTTCACTTTGGCGCAGGCCAGCTTTGTTGATAGAGCAAATTGCAGTTAAATTTGAATCCAACAATTTTGTAGTCACCACAGGTGTATTGATAGGTGCCAAAAATACCTTTTATTATCTGTATAAATTTCAGATACGTGTTTTTTTTCACTTTGGCGCAGGCCAGCTTTGTTGATAGAGCCACGTTGCACTTAAATTTGAATCCAGCAATTTTGTAGTCACCAAGGTGTATTTATAGGTGCCAAAAATACCGTTTATTTTTCCGTATACATTTCAGATAGTTTTTTTTTCCCCTTTTGGTCAGTCAAGCTTGTTTTTTTTTTTATAAGGTACCTTGCACTTAAATTTCAATCCAGCAATTTGTTTTTGATTTTAGGGATTTTAGAATAGCTGTGATTTGCCGTCTTTTAATAAGAGACTTTCCAAAGTCTTCCATACCTTCTCAAATTTTATCTTTCTGAAAATGGAGCGAAAATTCAGGTGGTAAACGAGCAAAGAGGGGGTTAGGACATGGAGTAGAGGACGAGGTGCTCCTTCCAGTGCTGACGACAACAAAGCATGCCAGCGGGTCGTCGGTTGCAGGACCGTCAGGTCTGTCATCGCTGGTCAGGGCCTGTGAATCTCAGTAAAAGAACAGCGTCGCCAATCTGTTCTTTAGTGGTTAATTTCAACTGCATCCAGCAGTCTTACCTCCTCGTTCCTCCCAGTCAAAGGCCACAAATGTCGTCATCCGCATCATCAGCATCCGTCCAACATGAAGCGAAGATAGCCCAAATGTCAACTCGTGTACTCACCACTGTGGATAATCCATTTTCTGAAGACCTCTTTGATGACAAAATGTGGTTGGGGTCAGAAGGCATGTTAAAAAACAAGAACCCAAAAGAGGATGATTTTGTCTGCTCTGACACCCAGTTACTCATGCCATCAGAGGAGGAGAAGGAAGCCGGTCAATCGGCAAAAATCCCCGGCGGTCGGCAACGCCTTGCAGTGCCTCTTGCTTGTAGCCAGCAGCTCCTGGATGCAGAAAGTCAGGACCACCAAGTCACCTGTGTTGTTGATGATGATGATGATGACGACATTGCGGATCCATCGCGGTCTTTTCCGCAGAATTTGCTTGCGAGCGCTTCATCACTGGATGAGGAGGAAGACGATGGGGTAGTGTCAATTGGTCCGCCTCAAAAAGGGAGAGGGCGGTCGCACAAGTCCGCTGATATGATTCCGCCAGCCACGGTTAGCGGAAATCCCGCTCCTCGCTTATCGCCGTCAAAAAGGTCCAGGACCTCTCAAGCCTGGGCCTTCTTTGAGCAAGCCTCTGATTCACCCAGCGATGTCATATGCCGCCTTTGCCGTAAACGCATAAGAAAGGGGAAAGAAATCTTAGGTGTTGAACCACCACCAATATGTCTAGTCACATGCAGCGAATGCATGAGTTGAAATGGAGGCAACACTTGACCAAAAAAGGCCAGACCGACACCGGGCTTCCAACCACTGTCACACCCTCTGTCTCCGCCTCCTCCTCCTCCGCCACCACCAAGCGTTCCTCAGCTGCCCATGTCTCTCAAGTCAGATCTCATGATCAGGGTTTCAGCCTCCGCTTCAGCCTCCACCGTCGCCCGAGTACCACCAGCACCACCAGGGGACCCATCCTACCCCTTCTCCTCCCGCCAGTTTGACGACCTGCACGCTGTACAGCGGCCAGTCTAGCAGCCAGCCTTCTATCTTCCAGGTTTTGGGAGCAAAAAGAAACATTTTAAACCCAAAACCCCCCCCAAAAAGGGCCCAAAAAATAAATGTGGGCATTCCCCCGGCTTTTTCCCCTTTGGAAATGGGGGGCCTTTCTTTTGGTTTGGGGACCAAGATGGGTTCCGCCACGTCTTGGGCCCTTGTCCCCCCAATCCCAAAAATGAGAGCAGGATTTTTTGTCAAAAAAACCCCCATCCCTCCCGGGGCTAGCCACGGGTCATCAAAAATTTTCAAGCTTTGTTGTTGCATCTGGTGTCCGGAAAAGCCCAATCTCACCCGGAACAGGGAAATAGAAAGCATCCCAAGGGTTCCCGCTATATCTCTTTTGGAAAGTAAACGGGGTTGAGCTGGGTTGTTTGGTCTCTGGGGAAAACGGTGGTTTAAAGGTTTGGGGGAAACGCTTTTAAAAAACCGCGGGGGGTGGTCCCGGGTTTTTCCCCCCAAGTCCTTTTGGGGGAAATACGTCCCCAGAAAAACCCAGGCCGGGGTTAAAATTTTTAATTTTTCCTGTTTGGGGAGACCGTCCCCCACAGGTAAAGGAGTGGGGACGGCTTCCGCAACGGGGAAAAACCGAACGCTGGTGGGTGACAAAAACCCTTGGGGCCCAGGCAAAAGTGGTGGCGATAACGGGCAAAAATCTGCTGGCCCCCCTTAAAGAAGGGTTTAAGGCTGGAGCAAACCCCTTTGCCGGGCACAGTTAAACCCCTCGCGTCATTATTTAAAAAGGGTTTTCCCCCGGGTTTTGGAATTGCTGCTGAAGAAGGCTCGGGGTTGATTTGCACTTCCCGGGCTTTTCCCACACTGCTTCGCCCTGTGGCTGTGTTTGGGCAGCGCCCAGCTGGGCCCTTTCCCCTTTAAAACCGTCCCCTTTTTGAATGGAAACAGGCGGGAAAATTTTCCCCCCTCCACTTTGCTCCGGATTTTTGGCACCCAGCACAATGCCATTACGCGTACAAAAGTGAAACGGGATGAAAAGAAGGGGTGGGGGAACTCGGGGTTTTGACCCTGAGAGTGGAGGCGGGTTTAAAAGGGAGCTCTGCACCATCCTTCCCAAAGTTTTAAAGAAGCCACCAAAATGGTCAGTGCGGTTTGATGCCTTGTCACCCCATGAGCATTGGGGGTAAATCTTAGTTCGGGGAAAAATTTTTTTTGGCCCAACTCTGAAACTTCGGGTCCCGCCAGCGAGGGAAAGGAGGAAAAGGGGGGACACAGATGGGGAAACGGAGCTTTTCTCTCCTTTGAATCCAAAAGGGCCCCGACAGTTTCTCAATTTTTTGGGGTCTTCATTAGGCAGTGGTTCGGGGTCCAGGGTTTTGTGCAAGGCGGCCCCCTCAGTTTCTGGGGGTGCATAAATTGAGGAAAAGTAAAGGGCTTTTGTTAACCCTGTCCCGGAGGAAGGGGGAGGGGGGGAGGGGGGGTTTTTTCCCAAACCCAACGCCCTTTTCCCGACTTTCCCTGCCGGGGAAAAGAGGTTGGCGGAATTTGAGGCGGAGGGGGAAAGTTGGGGGAAAAGATCAGTTTGCTAGTGCCCCTCGACCCGAGGCTTGGGAAATCAAGGCTCCTTTCTCCACATGAGTGCTTTGGATCCCCAAATTTCCTCCAACAGGGTTCCTCGTTTAAGGCCATCAAAATAAACCCAACATTTAAAGGGGCCCCCAAAAAAAATGGATCCCCCGGTACAAAACAAAAACCCCGCATTTTCCTTTCCCCAACCCCCCCAAAAATAGGGGGTTTTTAAAAAATCCCAGGAAGTGGGGGGACCTTGGGATTGATCAAATGGAAAACCCATCTGTTGCTCCTGCTTAACGTTTTAAAATTTGTCCGGGGGGGAAACAACATCGCAACGGACAGCGTAGGGCCCAAAGTAGCCGTAGCCGGAAAGCAGCAGCAGCAGGCAAGGGGGGCAAAAACCCAAATTTGGGTGCCCTCTGGCAATCTTTTTTTTACCCATCCCCCAAACGCATCCCAATGCAGGGCCCCACAAAACAAACACGAGCCCAGTTTAAAGTTCAGGGGTCCCAAAACCTTTCTGCGTCTAAAACCACCGATGTTTTTGTATGTGTTGGGGGACCAAATAGATTTTGGGTATCCAAAAGGGAAAATTTTGGCCTGGCCCCCTTTTCGCCACCCCATAGAGGGTTGCCCTTTGCCCAGCAGCCGGCGCCCTATCTGGGCGGACCTTCAAGACAGCTGGGGGGTTTCATTCCCGACAAAACTCCCCGGCTTTCCACTTTTTAAATTGGGGGTTTTTTGATTTTCATCAAGATAAATGGGAAATGGATTTTTGTGATGTTGGGGGCCCCCAATTGCCGAGGTAAACCGTTTTGTTGGGGGGTCTTTTTCCCAACTTTCCTTTTTCAAAAAAAATGGTCCTCTTAAAAAATTTTTTTTTTAAAATGATAATTTTTTACTCCCAATTTTTTTTCTCATTTCCCCCAACGTTCATTTTGCTGGTTTTTTGGGTAGGGAGACTTTTTAAAAACCAAAGGGTTCATGAAAAAACCCCGAAATTAAATGTAACCCAACGTTATTTTAGAATTTTTTCGCTTTGGTCAATGGTTTGAGGTAATGTTGCTTTTGAGTACGTTTTAAAATTTTATGGCCCCTTTGGAGCGGAAATGTGGCTTTAAGCCCCCATTTCCCCCTTTAAAATTTTTTAAACAGTGGTTTGTGGAGTCATTTTTATAATTTTTTGTGGTCATGCTGCTGTGGGGATACAGCTAAAAATCATGGTCCTTTGGAAAAAATGTGGCTTTTAAAGTGGCATTTCCCCTCACAATTTTTAACAGTGGTGAAGGGGTCATTTTTTAATTTTTTGGGGGTATGTTGTTTGAAATGCAGTAATACTACCCGGTCCTATTTTTAAAAAAATGTTGTTTTTTAAAAGACATTTGTTCTTAACCCAAATTTTCCCCAAAATGGGGTCATTTTTTCTGTTTTTAATTTTTTGGGGGATTTTGCCCGTGAAAAGCAGCCTAGGGGTACCCGGTCCTTTTTGTTTAAAAAAAAATGGTTTTTAAAAGACATTTTGTTCTTCACAATTGTCAAGAGTGGCTCAAAAGGGGGATGGTTCTGTCAGAAAAAGGAAAAAGGTAGGGCACTGTTTAAAGGCACCCTATTTCAAATGACTTTTTTTTTTGCAAAAATTTTTTAACATTTGCTGCAAAACCCCTGTTTTTGAGGCAACCCATTTAAACAATTTTAAAAAAAAAAAAAGAAACAAAGACCCTGGTGGGGTTCCACCAAATTTTTAAAAATGGGTTTTTGAATTTTAAATTCTAAAAAACTTGCATGTACAAAAGAGCTGGTAAAAAAATTTCCTCTGAATTTTTTACAAGGGAGGGGAAGGAAAAACTTGACCAGTTTTAGGTTATTCGAGGAAATGGAAAATGGGGGCCCCGGACGAGAACAAAAAAAAAAAAGACAAATTTTCCCCAGGGAAAGTTGAGTAAAATGAAGGGGAAAAAGAAAAGCCAAAAAAAAAGGGACCTGGGGGGAACAGGGGGCGGTTTAAACCCCCAGTATTTCCAAGGAAGCTCAATTGGTTTCCCCCAATCATACGGGGGGGGCAAACGCTACCCCGGTTTGACGTGTAATGAGGAAGGGCTGGAGGTTTTTTCCCCCACACTTTCCCCTTCCCCACCCCTGCTTTTAGCAAAGATGTTTTCGTTTTTTTTTGGAAATCATAAGGGCATTTTTAGTTTTTAATAGATGATGGAAAGCCAGCCCCGGGCCTTTAAACCCCAACCCCAAAAAGTAAAATCCCGGCCCCGGCAGCTTTAACCTGGGGGTTTTAAAAGATAAAGCGTAGCCTGGGGGTCTCACGCACCCACGGGAAGTCTGGCCTGGCAGCTGGGAAACCCCCGGGGTTGACAAATGGGTGACGGCAGGCCCCGGCTCTCACCAATTTTTTGGGGGGAATCGGAGAGTTCAAATTTTTTCTAAAAAAATAAATTTTTTTTAAAAAAGGGGTTTTTTGTTTAGGTTAAAATAGAGTCAAAAAAAAAGGGTCCAGGGCTGGCAACCCAAATTTCCCAATTTGAGGCTTTTTAAAATTTTTTTGGGGGGTTGAGTCACTAAGGGGGCGGGATCATTTGATCTCCAGGGGAGTCTGTCCCCAATCAATGGAAGGAAATTTTGGGGGGAAAAAATTTAAACCATTGTATTGATTGGTGAATTTACTCTCAGAAGCCGGGGGGGCAAAGTCCCTTTTCAACTAAGGGGAAAGGGTTTTTGGGGTTTATTTTGGGACTTTTTATTTACTTATTTGGGGGGGTGGGGGGACCAAAATTAACACTTTAACGTGTAAAAAAATACCCTTTAAAAATGCCGGGAAGGGTGTATGTTGTAGTTTTCCCCACTTGAAAAAAAACAAAATGATAAATGTAAAACCAAAAAATAAAACTTTTTCCCCAAATAAATTCTGTAAACAAAAAGTCATTTTCCAAAAAAAATTTTAATAATGGGCCGTTCCCCTGTACAAAATAGCATAGTGCCCATTTTTTGTTTTTGGTGGATCAAACAGGGTTTTAAGGGCATTCTGCGGTTTCAGGACGATACATTTAATGTCCGTTCAAAATAAAAAAAGGTGGGTTTTAAAGGAACCCTATTTTCCCCGGGCCCCCCTTTTTTAAAACTGGGGGGTCATGCGATTTGGGGCTCTGGTGGCCCAAAAGGGGAAAAAAAGGGTTTTAAAATTTTTGGGGGGGCCCCAATTTTTTGGGGGGGCCAAAGTTTTAACTTTTAAAATGGGGGGGGGGGTTTAAAAGGGGTACCTTTTTTCCGGGGCACTTTTAACTTTTGGGGTCATGGGAGGGTTTTTGGGGGTCACCTGCCCGTGGCCCAAAAGGGCAGGTAAAATTTTTCAAATTTTTCCAGTTTTTTAACCCAAAAAAGGTGGTTTTTTTTTTTTAAAGACTCCTTTTTTCCCGGGCAGGGGGGTTTTTAAATCTTTTGGGGTTCATGGGGCCAAGGGGGGGTTTGGGGGCTCAATTTTGGGGGTTTTGGGCCAAGGGGGAAAAGTTATAGGGTTTTAGTTGGGGGCCCGTGAAACTTTAAAATTTGGGGGGGTTTTAAAGACCACTTTTTTTCGGGGATTTTTTTTAATTTTGTGGGGGGCAGACCAGGGTTTTTAATTTTTTTTTCTTTATTTCGGGGGGAAAGGACAAGATATAGTTAATGTCCAAAGTTCATAAAAAAAAAATTTTTTTAAAAGATCCTATTTTCCCGGGGGACTTTTTTTTTAAAATTGGGAGTCATGCAGATTTGGGGCTCTTTGTTGGCCCCGGACAGGTTTTTGTCAAGTCCAGGTTAAAAAAAAAATGGTGGGGTTAAAGGGCCCCCTTTTTTCTACAGGGGACTTTTTTAAATTTTTGGGTCAGACGGGGGTTTAAAGGTCAACCCGCCGGGTTAACCCGGGGACAGGGTAAAATTTAAAGTCCGTTCAAACTAAAAATTTGGGGGTTTTTTAAAACCCCCTATTTTCCCGGCCCCCTTTTTTTAAATTTTTTTTTGGGGGGGGCTTTTGCAGGGTTTTTTTGGGGGGTATTTCTGTGGCCGGACAGGTATGTCCCGTCCGTTCAACTATATTTTGGTTTTTTGGGTTTTTAATTTTTTTTTTTTTTTTTGGGTTTAAAAACTCCTTTTTCCCCCCCACTTTTTAAATTTGGGGGGGGGCCCCGGCAGGTTTGGGGCCCCATGATGTTTGGCCCCCAGGACAGGTTTTAGTCAAAAGTCCCTTTTGAAAAAAAATGGTTTTTTTGAAAAAAAATTTCCTTTTTCCCCGGGACTTTTTTTTTTTCTTTTGGGGGTCATGCAGGGTTTTGGGGCCAAAGCTGGTGCCAGGGGCAGGGAAGTCCAATTTTTCCAGTTTTTAAATAAAATGTTTGGGTTTAAAAAAAACGGCCTTTTGGCCTTTTTAATTTTTGGGGTGATTCCCGGGTTTAAAGGGGCAGGGGGTTTTGGTTTCAAGGAAAAGGGAATTTGTGAATGGGTTTTTTGCCCTTGTGGGCTTTTTTTCTTTTGGCTTTTATACCTTTGTGGTTGCCCTAAGATGTAATTCGGTTTTTCCAGTTTACTGTTTTGGAAAGGTTTTTAAATTTCCCGCTTTTCCAGCCCTTTTGGGTTTTGTTAAAAAATTAAGGGGGTTTTTCCTTTTCCCCCCTTGGTTTAAAAAGGTCATCGGGCCCGGTAATTTTTACTTCGACTATCGGGGAAATTTTTTTCTTGATTTTTCCCCAAAATGTAATAAATTTTGGGGAAATTTTTTTTTTCGGGGACCAAAAAGAAAGGGGGAAAAAAAAGGGGGAAAAACCCCAAAATATTTGGTAAATTGGGGGGGGATTCGTATCAACTGTAGAATTCGGTTAAAAACTTTTATTTTTTTTTCCAAAAAAAAAGAAGCCATAAAAAAAAAACCCCCAAAAAATATGGGGGCAAGTAATTTTTTTTTTTAAATTTCTTTACCCCCCCCCTTAGAATTTTTTTTGTTGTTCCCAGTTATTTTCTATTTTAATATAAAAATCTCCCTTAGAAAAATACTTTTTGTCCTGCAAAATTTAAAAAAAATTCCAGGGTTTTTGTAGGTGGAAAAAAAAAAAAAAGTTATTGGCTTTTAAAAAAAGGTGGGAGGGAAAAAAATTTTTTTTTGTGCCCCTATATTTTTGACCGTTTTTCCGGGGGAAAAGGTTAAAAAATTTTTTTTTTTATAAAGGTTTTTTTTTTTTTTAAAAGGACTTTTTTTTTTTTTAAAAACAAATTCAAAAAAGCTTTTTCCTAATTTTGCTTGCCTTGAATTTTTTTTTTGGGTTTTAAGGCAGTTCTTATTTCTGCTTTTGTAACAAGCTTTCCCCGGGTTTTCCCCCCTCGCTTGATCTAACAGGGTCTACCGCCCCTTGGGATTTTGGGCCCCGATTTGTGGTTTTTTTTCCCTGCTTTGTGTTAGCCAGCAGCACATTTGCTTGTTTTTTATTACTTTAAAGACAAAAAATTTTAAACTTTTTTTGAGCTCTGTAACCCTGAGCACTGCTGTTTATAAACATCCAGCACTAATTTTTTATTAACAGGTTCAGTTGGAAAAAAACCCGAGCTGAATTTTAGCAATCTTGTGTAAAAAAAAACACCTCGTCTAACCCTTGGGAAATGTAAAGGGGAGCCTTGGGAAATTTTGGGTGGAAAGGATGCTACATTCTCTTGATTTGGAAATATTTTTTAAAATTAAAAAAAAACGACCGATTAAACAAATAGGAAAAATTTAAAAGCTTTAATCCGGGTTTAAATTATATCCCAAAAACAATTTAAAATTTGGTTTTTCAAAAATTTTTGGAAACCAAAAGTGGAGGGCAACAAAACAGTTCACAATTTTATTCAAAATGTTTTTACGTGTTTGGTATCAGGAAAAAAGGAGGGTTAAAACGTCATAGTTAGGCATCCGGGGCAAACTTTTGGAAAGGGGGGCCCCTTTTCCCCTTGGCCAAATCTTTCCTCTTTTTGGCCCCTGGAAAATTTTTCGGGCCCCTTTTCTAAAAATTTTTCATGCAGTTTTTGGTTTTTTTTAAAACCCCCAAAAAGGGGGAAAATTTTGACCAACATATGCCTTATACTGCTCGAAACCAAAAACTCTTAAAAAGGCTAAAAATTAAACCCAAAAACGCTTTCAAATTATTATATTTATATTTTATCTTTATAAAATTTTTATTTTTTATATATATATATATATATTGTAAGGGATTAGGAAGCAGGTTAGTCGTCTCCTGGGTAGACGGGCACAGAAGTCCAAATGACAAGGAAAGTTTGTCTAAAACTGACCTCAGACAGTTTTATTGTTTATAATGTGGTACATAAAATAAAACAACAAAACAAAATTTCCTCTTCCGGCCTAATTAAACATTGGAATACCTCTCTACCACAGTGCCGGCCAAATTTCCCCAGTCACTGAAACACAACAATATTACTGTACCACAAGTAGGGGCTCCCACAGGTTTTGTAGCAGTTAACCTGTCCCAGGGTGGGGAGAGTGTGTGTTGAGCTCTGGCCTTATATGAGGCGGACACACCTAAACTTAATCAGGTGCCCAAGACCGGCCTGCCAGGTGGAGTGGGGCCCCCCTCGCTATCCCCCTCCAGCAACCAGCCCTTGAAATGGTTTACTAACCCTATACATAGAGATCTTTTAGATCTCTGACTCTTCTCTTTCTGGTTGTTTTCTACCTGGCAGACATAAAGGGATCTTGGGCAGATATATACTCCTCAAGGACCATTCCCCGACACTCTGTCACCCACCCCCCCCACCTGTTTCAGACCCAGGGCTGGAAACCACTAGGCATAAGCAGTGTATGCGAGACAAGGCATCTGCATTTTTCATTTGGGGTCCCTGGCCGGTGCTTTACTGTAAAATTTGTATTCCTGTAGGGCCAAGAACCATCTTGTGACTCCTATTCTTTTTCTATTTTAAACACATCCATTTGAGGGGAGCATGTTCGGTAACCAACTCAAAATGCCTGCCAAGCAGGTAATAGCAGAGGGCTTCTAGGGCCCATTTAATAGCAAGGCACTCCTTTTCCACTATTGCATATTTTGTTTCGTGGACATTTAGTTTCCTACTCAAATAGAGCAACGGGTGTTCCTCACCGCCCGTACCGGGTGACAGTACCACCCCACCCCACATCCGACGCATCAGTCTGAAGGACAAACCCTTTCTTGAAATCGGCAGTTATCAGCACTGGCTGAGCACAAAATAGGTCCTTAAGGGTCTGAAATGCTTTTTCAGCCTGGGGTGTCCACTTAACCATGACAGAATCTTTTCCTTTGGTTAGGTCGGTCAATGGGGCTGCAAGGGAGACAAAATTAGGTATAAACCGTCTGTAGTAGCCTGTAATACCTAAGAGAGCACGCACTTGCTTCTTGTTCACAGGCTGAGGCCATCTCTGTATGGCTTCAATCTTGGTTACTTGGGGTTTTACCAACCCCCGGCCTATGTTGTACCCCAGGTACTTGGCCTCCTCTAGACCAAGGGCGCACTTTTTTGGATTGGCTGTGAAGCTGGCCTCACATAAAGAATCAATAACCGCCTGCACTCGAGGGGAGTGGAGTGGAGGGGAGGGGAGGGGAGTCTGCCATCATTTGTATATAGGCCCCACTATGGTAGGTTGGTTTATATGCCCCCCAGTAGGTTATAGATACATAGGGCCCACAGTCTGTAGGCAAGTACATGTTCCCCAGTCTGTAGGCAGGTATATGTCCCCACGTATTCTCTTTGCAGGTACAGTATATGTTCCCCATAGTCTATAGGCAGGTATATGTCCTCCATAGTCTGTAGGTAGGTGTATGTCCCCATAGTCTGTAGGCAAGTAAATGCCCCCCATAGTCTATAGGCAGGTATAGGTCCCCCATATTATTCTGTAGGCAGGTATATATTACCCATAGTCTGTATGGTCGGCAGGTACAAGTCCCCCATAGTCTATAAGGTAGGCAGGTATAGGTCCCTCATAGTCTGTAAAGTAGGAAGGCATTGGTTCCCTATAGTCTGCAAGGTAGGCAGGCATAGGCTCCCTATAGTCTACAAGGTAGGCAGGCATAGGTCCCCCATAGTCAGTGTAGGCAGTTCTCGCTTCTTTCTGTCTTCTTCCCACACAGGTGGCGTGACATCATCATGCCACGCAGGAGACATGATGACATTCTCATGCTGCCTGTGCTGGATAATCTGGAGTACTCAGCAGGGAGCGCTCCCTTTCTGCTCTTCTATAGCTTTTTTAAACTGTATGTGCTTCCAGAGGAGATGCATACAGCTGAAAAGATCACCGACAGTGCTTCGGGACCATGGCAGCCGGCGACGAACTGGCAATGCCCCACTGAAAGAGGGACATTGGTCACCTTAGGCTAGGTAAAACCCAATTAGATAGGTTGGTAGATCCTAGATAGGTTTGTAGGCCTTAGGTAAGTAGATTTATAGGCCCCAGATAGATAGGCATAAGATAGGCCCCAGGTAAGTTGGTAGGTCATAGTTAAGTAGATTGGCCTCAGGTAGGTAGGTGGATTTGCTCCAGGTAGGTAGGCAGTAGTTAGGATCAAAATAGGTAGGTAGGTCATAATTCAGGAGATTGGCTCCAGGTAGGTAGGCAGTAGTTAGGCTAAAAATAGGCAGGAAATAGGCCCCAGGTAGGTAGGCCATAGGTATGTAGATAGATTGGCCCTAGGAAGGTAAGTAGGTAGGTACGCAGTAGTAAGGTCACAGGTAGGTAGGTAGTAGATAGACCCCAACTAGGCAGGTTGTAGGTGGAAGTGGACCCCAGGTAGGCAGGTGGTAGTGGGCCCCAGGTAGGTAGGTGGTAAATAAGGCACCATTACTTAAAGGGAATGTGTCACAATTTTTTTTTTTATTATTTGTGTTTTATATAACATTTTTATTTTCAGTTACAGTTATTTTAATTGTGTGCTTGCATATACATTTCTTAATGATACTTGTTTGTACATAGGACTACCATTTTTAGAAGCAGCTCTGTACTGTGTGACTGCACAACACAGAGGAAGCAATAAGCAGTAAATCACACAATGTGCATAGGGAGTACAGAAGTCTCCGTCCTAATCTCTTCAGCTCGATCCCTCCCAGCTTTGAACACGGCATGCTCTAGCATCTACAGTTCACAGCTATAGGGAGCAGGGCGCCATGACTGTGGATCCCAGAGGGATCCTGTCAGGGCTGGGAAGCAGCTATTGAAAGTTTCCTCAGCCCCATCCCCAGCCCCACCCCCTCCAAGGAACGTGTCAGTGTACTGTCAGCAACTGTCAGCAACCAGGGAGGCTGCGTAGTGAGTGCTAAGTCGAGCATGTGTGTGTGCACATCGGCGTGTGTGTGTGTGCACATGGGTTGTGTGTGTGTGTGTGTGTGTGTGGAGTGTGTGTATGCACATGTAAAGATAAAAAATAAATTCAATTCTCTTCGTGTTCCCTAACATGACGAACAGCAGACCGGCTCCACACTGTGAAGCCCGGCATAGGCATCCCAATGATGTGATGTCATAGCATCGCTCACAGCAGCACTATGGGCTGATGACTGGTAGGTTTAAGGGCTAAGGCTTTCTGCAGTCCCGTGACTCGAGGGCATTAGCGCTCGATTTATGGTCCCTGCCTCTGAATGCTCGGGACATAGGGTCCAGGAGTTCTAAGGCAGGATGAGGCACCCAGGTCCCATGTTCCACACCTGTTAGGAATATAATGAGTTCAGTGCACAGGAGAAAGATCATTCATGCCATCATGGTGAGATTTATGGATAGTTTGGCATCCAGGAGAGTGTTGTAGTAGCTCAGTTCATAAAGGCTGGTTCACTGACAGCAATAGTCACACACAGGAAATACAAAATTTGGCAACTACAAGTGCAGTCCATTAATTAATCATTAGATACACAAAAGACATGGCTGGGCAGAGCTAGAAAAAGCCATACTTTTTGTAACAGAGTGGTTAAAGTGATTATCTTTTACCAGTTAGGAAAATGTAAATGAATACAATTTCCAAATACATTGCTTTGTTGATTTTGTTTTGGGCAGGGGATAAAGAGTATGCAAGTTTCTCTGGTTACTTAACAACTCTTCTTGCTTTCTCTTATCTCTCATTGCTCTAATCTGCCATCAGTCAGCTCAACTATGGTGAGTCACCTCCTGCAGAGTCTTATCTCCAGCAATGGACTTTGTTGACGTAACTAAATTAGAAGCTTTCTCTCTGTAGCCTTGCATAATACACTTTATAAATCTCCTGCAGTCATGTCAGTGTAAGAGGAAAAGCTAGGAACAGAAGAGCTGATATGAGAATCACTGCTATAGACCCAGCCACAGTCTATATATATATAATATATATATATATATATATATATATATATATATATATATATTATATTTACTATATATATATATATATATATATATATTTATATGGAAAAGGAAAGCCACTTAGCAATTGTGTCCTTGCTTTCATCCTGTTCAAGTCTCGAACCCTAGCTCCAATAGTAATAAAGGGGTGCTCCGACACTAACAAATGCTGGAGGCAAGAGAAAGGATAGAAGGAAAGAAGAAAACTTAACTAGTAAACCTTTCTGTTTCATCATTGTAGCCGTCCTGGTGATCCCAGCAAATGAATTCCCTGTTCTGTCTTCATGTGACCCTGAAGTCAACCACAGTCTGCAGTGGTCACATGTTGGACATACTGTTCGACATACATGTTTGACCGCTGTGTCGAGTTTAATCGAACCAACAAATTTAATGCTCGAGATTCTCAACTAGCTCAAAGGAAGGTCAGTTTTATAGCTTCTCTAATCAGCAAAACTGTTTTCAACTGTGCTACATACTAGCACAAGGGTTTTCAAGGGTGTTACAAATATCCAATAGCTTCTTACACAGTTAGCAAACACAATGTGCCATTAGAACACTGGAGTTATGGTTGTTGGAAATGGACCTCTATACACCTATGTAGATATTGCATTAATAACCAGACGTTTGCAGATAGAATAGTCATTTACACTTTAAAACAATGTATAGAGTGTATTTCGATTCTTTTTAATGTTGGTCATTGAAAAAAACTGTGCTTTTCTTTAAAAAAAAGGGAAAAATTTTCAAAGGACCCCAAATTTTGACGGTATATATTATTTTCCAAGAAAAAATAAAAATCCTTTTTGGGGTTAGATTTGTGATTCAAATTTTTATAGGTTCTTGACTTTTTTTTTGGTTAGCTTGTACGTAACCCATAATTAGAAAGGTTTGAGGTACATTGATGTACATCAATCGCTTCAATACAGCGATTTAAAATGAATAAACCAGGTCCTCTTTAATGATACGTATTAAAAGTCCATAAACATATAATGCTGTGATCAAGGACTGAATCACGTATTTATTTGAAATTAACATTGTTCAATCATTTGTATATGGACTTTTAATATGTACCAATAAAGACAAGCTATTTTATTCATTTGGAATCACTGGATTGAAGACCTTTTTTCTTTTGGATTTTTATTACTATTACTGCTATAGACCAACGACTATAGGGACTCTCCAGTGCAGAAGCTACGTTTGCTCAAGGATATCTTCGCTTCGCTTCTATAGCTAATTAACAATGGAAGCAACTTTTTTCTATTTTTTTGTGTATGTTAAAATGTGTGCTGAAGTTTCTTACCACTGGAAAAGGAAAAGTTCTCTGTGAAGTTTGTACATAATGCTAACACCAAATCTCTGTATACCTTATGTTAGTACAAAGCTTCCCGCTTTTGGGTTGTTGGGTTTGGGGGAACATTTTTATATAAAGCCCTAGAGTTTAAGCATGATTCTTATAGGTAATGTAATTGCAAAAAATTACCAGTAGCTGCCGCTTGGTTTGATTTGTCCCATGGTTACAGCCACTCTAAATCTATGTCGCTTGAGTGCATTCTTCTTGGTATTTTAAATATAACAAGAAGCTGATAGATTTACTGACCTAAATAAATAAAACAAGCTGCAAGAAGAAAACCATTTTAATTAGCGACTTTGTTTTCCTTGGGGGAGACAAAATAATTATTAATCAGTATTTAGAGAGAAGCTGGTTTTATCTTTAGATAGCTGTTTCTTAATCTTTCAAGCAAAATGTCATTAGCTTGCAACTGTACACGGCTGTTTGTTGAGTTGAATAAACCTATTTTAGTAGTGTGCTTTTTGACCTGAAACATTTTTGATGTTTGGGCCCTTGCCACAGTCCAGGCAGACAGTCCTTTATGCAGTAGTTTATCATGGTTTGTCCCTCGGGGGAAAATGATCCTTTCGTTTGTAATGGCATTCACTTTCTGTGGGTCAATAAGTCACCCCCCCACCGATTTTTGTTCAAATCATTTGAAAGGGGGGTTTTTCTGCCAGTGTTTTACAGAAAAACACTGTTTTTTGGGTTTCTGTCTTGAGTGAAAATACCTTAAAATCCATCATGATTTTCCCCTGGGTATTTTTTTTGCCAAAACACTGTATAAAGATACAACAGTCTATTTTAAATATAAGAGGCACTACAATGAGTTTTTGTTTGTGGCATTTTTGTTTTTTTTTTTTCACTTTTTTTTCCCCCCCCCCCTTATATTTTTTTTAATATGTGGTCTTTTGCATTTATAAACCTCCATGAGTTTTTTATATTTAAAATGGGATATGATGGTTTTTTGCATTTTCCCTTCAAAAAATATTACAACTAAGAATTTTTAATTATTGTCTTTGAATCAAATGTTTTTTAAAGTGAAAAAGCACACGGTGACAAATAATTTTTAAGAAAATTTTGGAAAAGCTTTTTGGCCTTCAAGAAGTGTAAATCATCTTGGGAACCCACGTATTGAGACCCTGCACAAAAAATTATCACCCAAGTTGGCAAAAATGTTGAATAAGATATATTTGCTTTATGATCCTTTAGGGCAGAAGCGCTATTCTTGGGGTCCTGGGGTATCTTTTTTACAGTAGCCAAAAAAATACCACAGATATAGGGTGACAATCAGGCGCATTCTATGCCTTTATTATGCGCATGAAATTTGGCATTCACACGTCAAATTTCTTGCATGTCACCCATAGTGGACAATGCTGTGTAAACAGTTCCTTAGATGCATTTATAGGCTGAAAAACCACCACAGTATTGTATGAAGAAAGCCTTGTGTGGATTATTCAGAAATATTTGAATTTATAGGAATTACAGTGGGGAAAAAAGTATTTAGTCAGCCACAAAATGTGCAAGTTCTCCCACTTAAAGTGAGGAGGCTGTAATTGACATCTAGGTGACCTCAACTATGAGAGGCAAAAGAGGAAACAAAACCAAAAAACACTTGTTGATTTGGAAAGTATTTGAAAAATTTTGGGGGGAAAATAAGTATTTGGTCACCCACAAACAAGCAAGATTTATGGCTTTCATAGACCTGTACTTCTTTTTAAGAGATTCTCTGTCCTTATCATTCCTATAGTAATGGCACCTTTTGAAAATTGTCTCAGATAAAATAACCCGTCCAAACTCACAGTCACACTCCCAAATCCCCTATGGTGCGACCAAAGAGTGTGAAGGCACCCGAAACAAAATTGTAGCCCCGCACAAGTGGGAAGACTGAAACTGCATAGGAGGAGCTTTGGGGTGAAGAATCAACTGTGGGTGCAATAATTGGGAAAAAGGGAAGAAAAAAAAGACCCTGTAATTGGGGGTCATGCAAGATCTCACCCCCTGGGGGCAAAAAAAAAAACAAGAACAGTGAGCAAAAATCCCCGAACCCCAAAGGGGGACTGTGAATGACTGCAGAGATTGGGCAAAGTAACAAAGGCTACCACAGTAACACACTACGCCGCCTGGGATCAGATCTGCAGTGCCCGAGTGTCCCCCCCTTAAGCCCCGTACATGTTGGGCCCCTATGAAAATTTGTAGAGGTTTTTGGGATCCGAAGAGTTTGGGGTTATTGTTTTGGTCAGATGAAACCCCAAATAGAATGTTTGAAAGTCCGTGTTCAAAGAAACCTTTGAAAGACCGTGTTGCCCCCGCGACAGCCCAAAAACATCACTGCTCTAGAGGAGTTGCTAGATTTTGGTGTCCTCAACATATAAGTTAATTGGGTTTTGAGGTGACATTTATATTGAAACCATAATTATGGGAAAATGGTAATTAGTTCTGAAGGGGCCAAAATGTCCAAAAAAATTTTCCAAAAAAAAAAAGATTCAAGAAAATGAAGCAGACAACATGGGTAAAGCTAGTGTTGACATATAACGTCAAAAAGAGCTGCCAGAGGCTGGAAACCACTTTCTATGTTGAGGACAGGAGCTTCTTTGGATCATGTACTTTATACACTTTGTACCAGAAATAAAAGAATATTTCACCTAAAGGAGCTGCTCATACTGGCACATGTAAGGTATGTTAACACAACATACAAAAACTATTGTATTTTCAGCGGTTATAGGATTCTATAACCGCTGAAAATCTGATCGTTTTGCATGCCCATAGACTTTAATGGCGTAGTCTCGCTACTAAGATTAGCTTAAAACATGTTGGGAACACTAGATAAAGATGTTTTCCAAATATATTGCGTTGTTCATTTCTTTTGTTAAGGAGCTACAAGTGAATTTATCACCTTCTGTGCTGTCTCTGGTCTCCCAGTGACCGACTTGTGTAGTTCTCCCTCCTGCTATTTGTTCTATCTGATAGCAGGGAGTGATGTCATCACACAGGTCCTGGGCAGCATAGAACTCCGGTCAGTGAGAGCTTGTTTGTTATATGATCTTTCAGACAAAAGCCAGTAATTACTGCTGTTTACTTTAACTCAGAAGCTTCTCTGGTCCTGACAGCATGAGAATGATCTAATTAGCAGAGGTCTGAATACATGGAGCTCATATGCTAATTACAGACAGCTTGACCAGTAAGTGACAGAGCAAAGCAGCATTATTTCATTAATGCATTCTATGAAACTTTGAGATGAGACAACCCCTTTAAGAGAAAGTAGTCTACACAAGTGTTTTTTTTTCTGATAGTTTTCTAGAGCTGGCAGTTTTAGGAACATGTTGTAAAAAATACTGGCATACGGCGTCTTTCCATTGGTTTCCCATACATTCAATTGTATGGCCGACGGAAAAAAAAGCTAAAAGCGACCCCTTTTTTTTGCGCAAAATGTGACAAAAACCACAGTCGAGATAGTGCTCCCTCCCTTGTGGTGCATCTTGTACACAACCATCTGTCTCATTAAATGCATTGTGGAGTGAAAAAACATACTGTAATGACCTGACAAGTGGTAACATGGGGTGACCAGGCCAAGTGAATTTAAAATGGTCTTCAGTGCTTACACTAAACATTCCTTAAAGCATTTTATATTCACAGACATGACTATGAATGCCTGGTAATGCCTTAGGAATTAGGGCTTGAAAGTGTATTATGCTAAATATTCCAAACAGAGCCAAGAGTTCATAGAGATTATACATTAAGATTTGGATAACTAGAGATCATACAGTTGCACATTTTTCTTGCAAAATGCATTTTTAAGCTTGAAAAATGAAAAATAAGGTGTCAGGTCATTAGGTCTTTGACAGATAAATTGCATGGTTGTGAATCTATATGAAGACCACACAGACAAAGGAAACTTTGGCATCAATGAGAGTTCTTTAGGTAGGAGAAAGACTTTAAATTGAATCCTGCAGATAACAGCCAGACAGTACACTAACTGGCAGAGTTGCTGCATTAGTAAAATGATTTGTAAGGATAATCAATCTAGAAACTCTATTTATTGAAGTGTTGACAGTTTAGTTAATGGAGGGCCACACAGTAGATGGTTACAATAGCCAAAAAGGAAAGTGATGAATGTATGTCGTAGGGTTTTAGTAGATTTTAAAATGAAATATGAATGTGACAATAGAAAAAGAATATACAGTATAAAGTGTGAAAAATGTGTTATTTATTTGCAAAGATATCACATTGTTACTAAATTGCTTATTAGCAAATATGATAACTTTTTAGTCATAGACAAATGGAATAACAATTTGAGATGCCATCATTTTAGAAAGGTTACATAAAAATATGGGAAGAATTATTACTATTCATTTTAATCGAATGTGTCTTCATTTGCAGTGTGTAGTAACTTATTTTCCAGGTCTTAGTTATGATATAAAGCACATGGTAAGTAACTGCCTTGAGTGCACAATACTGTCTTGGTTATGTCACTTTAGCTTACATGGAATTGAGGATTTGTCTAGATTTCTTGGGGTCAGAACCATGGTTTTACCTACTACTTTGTACAATTGGTTGGTAAAAGCCTAACATCAAACCCAGTAGCCTTAAAGGCTATGTGCATGTTTGCTACAATTTTTATTGCTCCGATGCTTCTAAAATAAAAACGAAATGCAGTCATGTATTAGACTGCTCCCTCTGCTCTCTCCTTTTTTTAACATACAAGAAACTGCCAGCCTTTCTTCCGCAATATCACCACGTCTTTAAATTCTAGGCTTTTATTATTAAATCCCATGCTGACAGCCAGTCAGGTAAAAATATACTGTATGAAAAGATGATTCTTTACCAGTGAACAACCCTCATATGGACAAAATGTCAGTAGACAAGGATACTCTTTTTAACAATTGGAGAGCAGAGATCATTTAGAATGGATGCCTATAGGTATTACAAATCCTGCTATAGAAGGGCTATCAGAAGTAGAACTGTCTCTTGCAGCAGCAACAAGGAATGTGTCACAAAGGCTAATGAACTTACTAAAAGATTGTCACTAAAAGTGACATTTTCATAAAGAAATTTTGAACAGAAGACAAGAAGCTGTGTATGATTATTACTTCTACAATCTGTGAGGAAACCACCTGTATAATTTACGTGCAAACTGGAACATACTCAAAAGTCATCATAGACTTGCCTCTTTTATTCTTGATAGACTTCTATCAGTAACTTGTTGGGACAAAAATGTAAATGTCATTGTTACTTCATGCAACCTACTGCTAAATTGAATAGAGTGAATAAGCCTAGAGGTACACACCCTTGTGGTAGTTCAATTTGCCCATTAATTAATTCTACCTATGTATTCACTAAGCCAGGAGTTCAAAAATAATAAAAACGTAAAGGAAATGCTGCCCTCTCTGAGAGCAGGATGTGTTAGAGGGAGAGAAGCTGAGCTCTAAAATATCTAGGGTTATATGATTTGATGCTGAATTTCTGAGTAAAAAGCAGAGAAACTGCAACTGGACTTCTTAAGAGACAATAAGGGCCACATGTATGAAAACTGTCTTGGTCTAAGACTATCCTTGTTGTCCATAACAACCAATCAGAGCGTTCCTCTCATTTTATATACAGCTCTGAAAAAATGAAAGGGGTGCTCTGACTGGTTATTATGGGCAACAAGAAAAGTCTTAGACCAAGACAGTTTTCATACATGTCCCCCTAAGAGTCCTGTTTTCCTTGCACAATTACAGTGATTGACAGCTTTCCCTGTATCAGTGTGTACACAGAGCTAACTGTCAATCACTGTATGTGGACAGAGTCAGGAGCACTTTCATATATATCACAGAGTTCAGCTTCTCTCTATCATATAACCATGTACGTCACAGAACTCATCATCTCTCCTCTATAAAATAACCCTATATATCACAGAGCTCAGCTTCTATCCTCTATCATATAACCCTATATATCACAGAGCTTAGCTTTTCGCCTCTATCATATAACCCTATATATCACACAACTCAGCTTTTCTCCCTCTATCATATAACCCTATATATCACGGAGCTCAGCTTCTCTCCTCTATCTTATAGCCCTATATATCACAGACCTCAGTTTATCTCCCTCGGTCATATAACCCTATAGAGCATAGAGCTCAACTTCTCTTTGTTTATCACATCCTGCTCTCAGATAGGGCAGCATAAATCACCTGACAGGTTCCTTTTACGCTTATATTGTTTCTGATCTCCTGGATTAGTGAATACAGGTGGTATGAATGAGTAGGAAAATTGAACAACTACCACAAGGATGTGTACCTTACCTCTAGACTGACAAAATAGGAACTTCTCGTCTGTCTAAGCAAGACAGGGATAATGGAAAAACACCTCAGTAGCTAAACACTTTCTTGAAAAAGATTACACAAAAATATACTTAGAACTAATATGTGTGGGGGAGTTTGCTCTCCTGAACTATTGTGATGTGAATCCAGATGGATTTATTTTAACCTGAACTAACTGGTGCCTAATGGTTGTGAAAAGAGAAGCATTAGTCTCCAATGGGTTCTATTGGAGGTGACTCCACAATATATTTTTTTCCTTGTTGCTTTTCACTTCCGGCATCATCACCTTCTTACGTGTTGTCTTAACATTTGTTTTATTTTTTTTGTTTGTACACATTATAATATTAACATGGTATAATATTATCAGTGTTGTGTTCACACCTATTTTATATGTTTCTTTTCATACACTTCAGTTTTTTTAAAGTTTTTTTTATAGTTTACATCATTGTAGGCATTTGAGGTATTTGAATCTTCATTTAGATGTAATGCAACCTTATGAAGTGTCCATGGTCATCATGATTTTTTCACAATAACAATAAATTTCACTATATACTGTAATATTGTGTTATATGGTTTTTTTTTTTTTATTTTTTTTTACATTTCTTGTTTTATATATATATAGATATAGTCATACATATCTTTCATTTGTACATTATTATATTATTTTATACTGTATATTATTATATTATTTCATATTGTATGCCCACCATAGCACTGCTGCTGTAGGTATACAAATGTGAGACATTGGTATTTTGGGCATTCTATTTAAGCACATTTATAAATATATTACTTTATCATTTTTATTAAAAATAAAAAAATTCCCCCTACATCTGGGAGTTTTTGTTTAATGCGATTTTTCCTTTCTTATAGTATTTTAACATCAGTTACCCATAAATACCCATGGGTGACAATTAGAGATGGGCGAATTGATTCTAACGAAGTGGAATTCGTTTAGAATTTCAGGAAAACTTCGGTTCTGAATGAAGTTGAAGTTTGGGGTACTTTGCGTGAACGAAGTGTGCTTTTGATTGATAAAATGGCTGCGAGCACATGGCGTTACATGGGGCAAAGAACTCTGGGAGGATGAAGGGCATAGCCTACATGACATGTGCAGAGATGAAGCCAATCAGAGACCGGCGGGATTCTGTGACGTCACCGCAATATATAAGTCAGGGCGCGACGCTGGGAGCTCATACCGCTCTCACTGTACTGATTAGGGAAGGTGCTGCCGCGGCTGCTTATGATGTCTCTTACTAAAGAACTCATTTTTATACAGCGATTTTTGGGGGGGTGTCACAGCTTGTTTTTTTTTTTTTTTTCTCTCTGTATAATGGAGGTCGGTTGACCCAGTGAGAGGCCTGGAATTGGCTCTATTGAGAGGTAAAAGATAGTGTAGGACTGCCCTATTTGAGATCACGTTGAAAGTCGTGGGCAGCTTAAACATCTTTTGATCAAAATATGTGAACCGTGAATCCCAAAGTTTTTTCATGTATGTGTCACAGCTTGTCTCAGAGACTGCTTCTCTTAACGTTCTAATTCTGATTTTGTGGGGTATTGGAACTGAAGTTCAGTGTGTGTCGAATGCAGCTGCATATACATTTTAATGCTATCTGCTCACAGCACATTGCATATCCAAGGGTTATCTCAGCCTGTCAGCAGAAAATTTAGCCAGCTCCTTCCTGCGTGATGTTGTGCATGGATGACTGCTTCAAGCTTGCAGTAATAGATGCTTCAAAGGATGAAAAATCCAGCACGACCCAACAATAAAATCATGCAAAAATTTATTAATCCAAAATAGGTTAAGATCCAAAAAGCTTACAAAGGCACATGGTCAGTTGGCATAGAGTAGTGGTACAGAGCCATAAGGAAAACACACTGACGCGTTTCGGGCTTAGTTCATAGCGCCCTTACTCATAGTGATGGTTAACACATACTAACCTGTCACATATATACACATGTTAATAATATTAGGGTGCATATGATTGGATGCGGAGCATAATAGAGACATTTGAAATAGAGAAGAATGAACAAACTTACCCTAAGACTCGTGTCGCTGTGCGCATACCAAGCGCTACATAACGGAACTACCGTTACGTAGTTCCAGACTTGCGCAATGCATGTCTGCCAGCTAGTGCTGTTCCTGTTGTATTCATTTAAAGAAAAAGCGTTTTTACAATCCAAATACAACTTCATTTTTGGTTGCTCAATTCTTTTGCACAATTTACATCCAGGGGTTAATTAAGCATTGTTATGCTGTTGTGGTCACTAAAAAATAACCGTCTATTTCACCGCCAAAAAATAAATTTTTCCTGTAGCATAATTCATAACCGAAGGTTAATTACAAGTTTTTCTCTTGTTGTGTACCGTAAAATACACGCCATTGTAACATGCTACAAAGCTGGTAATTTTTGGTTGCTCATTTCTTTGGCGCAATTTAGATCCAGGGGTCAATTAAGCATTGTTCTGCTGTTGTGGTCACTAAAAGAAACCTTCCTTTTCACCGCCAAAGAAGCAATTTTGCCTGTAGCATAATTCATATCCAAAGGTTAATTAAGCCTCTTTGTGCTTTTACATTCTGTAAAATACACTGTTTTTAAACGACACATGCAAGTAAATTTTTCCTGGCCATTTGTGGAGCGCAATCTATATCCAAGGGTTACCCAAGCTTGTTACTGGGTTAATATGGAGTTAAATACAGGGTGTGTATTTATCATATGCAGATATCTTCATCAAACAGTGTCTGTACATTTTAGAACAAACAGTATGTCAGACAGAGAGGTGGCAGGCTCTTCACCCGCGAGTGGCAGTGGCACAAACATTCCTGGAGCAGGCCCAGGTCGCAGCACAGCAAGGGGACGTCGCAGCAGGGGTCACTTGGTGAAGCCACAACTGCCGCTGTCATCTAGCGGCGGTGTGCTGACCAGCAACCCAAGGGTTCTTGATTGGTTGACTAGGTCATCCACTTCCTCCCAGATGACATCTGACAACCACAGCCAAGAGTCGGATCGGAACGTCAGACACAACCATTAGTTGGCATTTCCCGGGATCGGGTCAACGCCCCTTACCTGTCCTCAACCCGCCTCTGTCCCATCCGGTTCCCTCAGCCAGAGATCTACTATGTGGTCTGGGCTCAGCTCCACTATAAAGCGAGGATGAACAATTTGAGGAGGGGAGTCAGCAGCTACTTGGCAGCGAAGAAATGGGGCCAATATCCTCTGCTTCTTGCAGTAGGTGGCAAAGTATAGATGTGGAGAGTGGCATGGGAGGTCATGTTGTGAGGGGTCAGCCTCTGCATACCAAGACCGGTAATGAGGACAGCAGTGACGATGAAACACAAATAGATGATGATGTAGCCGACCGCACTTGGGAGCCGGGTGAGGCATCGTCAGGAGAAGAGGGCGTCAGTTTGTGCGTCAGGCAGCGGCGCAGCCAGCAAGTGGGTTGTGTGGCCATGAGTCAGCAGGATAGCAGCAGTGTGAGGTCAGGAGCCAAGCGGCCACGGGGTAAAAAACTCGCTTCGCAGGTCCAAGAAAGTAGCGGTACAGGGGCTCAGCGAGGCAGCAGCGTTAGTAGTCACTCAGTGCGGAGCGTTGGCGGTAAAATCAGATACTCGGCGGTGTGGCAGTTCTTTGCCAAGACCCCGGAGGAGCCGAATACGGGTATATGTAGAATCTGTAGGCAGAAAGTATAGCGTGGCCAGGGAGCTAACGTTGGCACCACGGCCCTGCGTCAACACATGCAGCGTCACCATCCGGTGGCCTGTGAGAACCGTGGCTCAGATGTGTTGGTCCACCCTGCCGCCGCAGCAATAACAGCAGCAGCGCCCAGTGGCACGCATGCCATTGCTGCCAGTCAAGGCTCCACCACCTCTGCAGAAGGGAGCTGTTTCTCGTTGCCATCATCTCCCAGTCCAGATGCTCCTGTTCCTCGCTACTCATGGTGCCAGCAGTCGTTCAGCGAGGCGATTGCAAAGAGACAACAGTATGCATCCAACCATTCTAAGGTGCAGAAGCTGACCGTGCTTCTTTTCCAAGTTGTTGGTACTGCAGTCCCTCCCTTTCCAAATGGTGGCCTCTGCACCGTTCAGAGAACTTATGGCTTGCCGAGCCAAGATGGAGAGTTCCAAGCCGTAATTCTTTTCCGAAAAGGCAGTACCAGCACTTCATAAATATGTAGAACAGAAGGTGGGCCAGTCCTTGAGCTTATCGGATTGTTCCAAGGTGAACGGCAGCGTGGACGTCTGGAGCTGTAACTACGGTCAGAGCCAGTACATGTCCTTTACGGCCCACTGGGTGAATGTGCTTCCTGCCCAGGCACACCAACAACTTGGACAGGAGACGGCACTTTCTCTTCCACGTTGTCAAACTGCGGCTCCTGCGCCAATGTCCGCCTCCTCATCCTCCTCCCACCACCCCACCACCATCTCAGCCTCCACAAGTACTGCTCCATCATACCACATGTGTAGTGCACAGCGGTGTCACGCAGTTCTAAACCTGGCTTGCCTCGGCGAGCAAAGTCACACAGTGGAGGAACTGCTCCGCGTCATGCAGCAAGAAATCGATGTGTGGCTTTCTCTGCGCCAACTGCAAATCGGAACCATGTTAACGGACAATGGGAGGAACATGGTATCCGCGCTGCACCGAGGAGGGATGGTCCATGCGCCCTGCATGGCGCACGTGTTCAATCTGGTTGTGAAAAGGTTCCTGAAGTCTTCCACCGATCTTCAGAAGATTCTGAAAATAGCCAGGAAACTGTGCATGCATTTCATCCATTCCTACAAAGCCAGGAACACCCTCCTTTAGTTGCAGCGGCAGAACAGCCTCCCCCAACACACTCTGATATGCTATGTTTCAACCCATTGGAATTCCAGCCTGCACATGTTGGACCGACTGTATGAACAGAGAAAGGCCATTAACGATTTTTTTGATGATCCAGGCGGACAGGAGTACTCCCCCTTTGATGTCAGCCAGTGGCAGCTCATGCGTGACACCTGCCGTTTGAGGAGGCCACGTTATTTGTCAGTCGCCAGTACTACGGGATGAGTAACGTCATTCCACTGCTTCATGTCCTTGAACAGATGCTGAAAACTCTGTCTGGGCAGGGGACTGGAGACGTGGCGACTACATCTCGCGGCCACATGAGTCCAGGGTGGACTGAAATGGAGGAGGAGGACATTGGAGCATAAGCATTGTCTGGTGAAATTAGTGGATTTTCTACTCAGGTGACAAGAGAGGAGGAGCAGGAGCAGCTGGAGGAGGTAGATGGAGATGAGAAAGACGAGGCAGTTGACCCGCAAGCACCGTGGCAGTATACAGTGGAGATGGAGGCAGGAAGCCACTCGGAGTCACTTGTGCAGATGGCCCACAGCATGCTGATTTTGCCTGGCTAGTGACAGCCGAATAGTCACATCCGGCAGAGGGATGACTTCTGGCTCTCCACCCTATTGGACCCTCGCTACCGGTCCAAAATGGGAGCCTTTTTCCCAGCTATTGAGAGGGAGGACAAACTCAAATACTATAGGGAAATCCTCCGTAGTAGTTGGCCGCTGCCTATGTGCGGCATCGTTCCCCTGACAGGTCTGACCGGTGGGTTCTTCAGCGCTCACGTACTACTGCCGCGGCTGCTGGAGGAAGGTGGGTGGGTCGGAGCAGTACCAGCTCCATCACCAGCAACCTAAGTCTGGAGTCACTGATGAGCAGCTTCCTTCACCCGCCAAGCGAGGAGGGCAGTCGCCAGCAGCAGCAGCAGGACCTGGAGCAGACCCTGAACCAACAGGCGGTGGCCTACTTGGACAGCACACTGCCACCCCAGTTAGAAGATCCGCTGGACTGCTGGGCTGTGTGTGGATGTGTGGCCGCAACTTGCCTCAGCCACTATTCTGATGCCGTCACCCGCCTGATGCCACACATCTGCTGACAGTTTCTCCATCTGCCACCAACCATCTTTACCAGGGACTGGTATTGCCACCCACCTCCACACTCTGTCATTGTGCCACTCTATGACCTCATGCTGTTGCTCCTGCCGCCGTCACCTCCACTCTCTGTCTTTGTGCCACTCTGTGGCCTACTCCAGTTTTTGCCACATCCAGAATGTCATTGTGCCACTGGCAGACCTCATGCTGCTGCTGCTGTGACCTCCACACTGTGTCATTGTGCCACTCTGTGGCCTACTCCAGTTTTTGCCACCTCCAGAATGTCATTGTGCCACTGTCTGACCTCATGCTGCTGCTGCCGTGACCTCCACACTGTGTCATTGTACCACTCTGTGGCCTACTCCTGTTTTTGCGACCTCCAGAATGTCATTGTGCCACTGTCTGACCTCATGCTGCTGCTGCCGTGACCTCCACACTGTGTCATTGTGCCACTCTGTGGCCTACTCCTGTTTTTGCCACCTCCACAATGTCATTGTGCCACTCTCTGACCTCATGCTGCTGTGGCTCCCGCCATCACCTCCACACTCTGTCACTGACGTTGCCACCTGAGCTCTCACCTTGTTTTTTTCCAGCTTTCGCTGCCATGACTTTATCAGGCTACATTCCTGCTTCAGTTTTTTTTGTCAGTTTTGCCCTCTTAAGTGCCTAGGGAATTTTAGAGTGAAGCGATTCTAAGAGCGGCGGCAGTCATGTGCGTGTCATACTAAAACACAACATTGTATGACGACCAAACCAAGCTCCCTCTGCATATTTAAGCAATGGCACAACATTCTACAAGACACCCTGCAGGGGTCTGTGCAGCCTGGGGGAATTATCTGTTTTTTAAATGCGATTCGTCCCGAAGTAATTCGGACCGAAACAAATTTTGTCGGAAAATTCGGCGAAGTCACCAAATCAAATTTTTTAAAAATTCGCCCATCTCTAGTGACAATGTATTTCCTTTGCTTATATCATGAAAATGTTTTAAGTATCCACCAACCAATAAGTAATTATGCATTTATAATTGAATTAATTTTGTATATTTAAAGGGGATGGCTGGGACATTATTCTTATTTAAGTAATCTAATTGTGGCAAAAACAATATTATTACACTTTTTTAAATTCTGTCTTTTACATCATGTGTTGTTACATTATTGACTGTATTATGTTTATGGCTGGAAATGATGATGTTCGGAACTTCACCCCTTACTACTATATATACTATAGACTCGATGGCATCCTTACTAGCTCGCACACGCCGTAGATACTGTAGCGACTGTGCAGATACAGTATAGAAACGTTGGTCGGCCTGCTGACTAGTAAATATGCCCAGTGCTTCTTTACTGTAGCCGCTCACCGCCCCTCCTTGAAGGAAACATCATACTATACAAAGTAGTGTTACACAGCATTCAGAAACGGATGTGGCAGGTACACTAAAGAAATGCGGGTCTCTGAACTAGCGTGCATGTCCAGCAGATAATTATCTACTGGACATGCATGCTAATCAGGAGGCCGGTGCCTCTATAGTATATGTAGTACATTTACAATATGTAGTATACTTAGAGTATTTAGTGGCTTACACCCTTAAACATACTACACAATGTAAAACATGAATTAAAAGTATAGAAATATTGTTTTTTCCATAGTTAGCTTAATTAAATAAATAAATAAATAAATAAATAAATAAAAAATGACCTGAGCAACCCCTTTAAAGACTGTAGAGATAATCTCTGACTACTGCTGATGAAGCTATTTTGGCAATGTGGGGGTTCGGTGTGCCCTGTATCTTAAAGATTCTAGTGTACTATATTACATTGTGACAAGTAATTGTATACAGTATGTGGTTATGTTTTTTACATTTATATTAATGTATTCTAGCTTTTGTTATTGAGTACAAGCATGTTATTGTGATATTATAGTATTATAAATTGGCTTTGATTGTTGTAGGGGAAGAAACTACTGACCTACTTATTTATTATGGTTTTAGTGGATTGGTCTGTGACTTTTTGATACCAATTGTTTGGTTTTTAAAGGTTTTACATTTTCATCTGTCAGTCTGTTTTGTATTAATAAAGTGTATTTGTGCTTGCACTCTGTGTTTAATAATCTCCCAAAAAAATGGGAATCTCGCAAGAGAACAGAGAGTGACTTTTGATCACTATATTTACTATTTTGCTTTAGGCAAACTTAAACTCTATCAGTTCTCAATCTATAGAACACTAATGTGTAACTTTTATTATGTATAACACTAAACCTCTATACACACTATTTAAAAACCTGATTTCTAACCTCTCAATTTATCACTTTCTAATTGTGAAGGAATAACTCCTTTTCTATTATCAAGTCTGGTGGAGCACCACCTATTAGCAGGGAAACCTCATATATACAGTGATTTACTAACTCCAGTAAGGGATCCCAAGCCTCCTACTTGGGCAGTCATCCCTAATCCAATGGACATAAAACATATAAGGTTTCCTTGTCACTCCCTCTGCAATGTGAGAAGAGATGAGAAATCCCAATTTAAAATGTCATGCCTGACCTCCCCAACATGTTTCACCAGCTAAACTAGCTTAATCAGGGGTTAGAGGTCCGGTCCCATGTGGTCTAAGCTCATTTCCTTTTATATCATGTTAGGTACACACCCTATTCAGGTTCTCACCAATTAGCCACCAGAGAATCAACAAAACCCATTCCCCCTTTTCCTCTCCTGCATGCATACTGATACCATGTGCTGCTGCTGCCGCTGCTATGTTCTTATGAACAACATTCCTCAGACAAATTCACCATCTCCATAGTGGGCTTGCGCCCTATCTTGCCATGCCAACCGCGCCCGCGTACTGTACCAATGGACATTTCTGCCCTAACTATGATGGACTTCCGTCCAATTTCTCTCATATTATTGCATCTGCGTGGCTCACCTAGAACGGACTTAGCAAAATAGGTGTTACATTTAACAGCACACTACTAGCTTATTCACTTCCCACAAACCTTTTCTCCTCTATGTCTAATATGCATATTCATTGGGAATACATGCTCCATTATACTGTACACTGCTATCTTAGTCTCTTCCCATAAACCATTTCTCCTCTGTATCTAATATACATATTCATTTTAATAAACTTACAAGCCTTATGGTTAATATGCACATGAATATGTTAATATGCATATTCATTGGGAATGCATGCTTCATTATACTGTACACTGCTATCTTACTTTCTTCACATAAACCATTTACTACCTACCTACCAGGGGCTCAACTAGAATCTACCTACCAGGGACCCACATATAGGCTGCCTACCAGTTGCCCACCTATAGCCTACCTACCAGGGGCCCAGCTATAGCCTACCTACCATAGGACCCACCTATAGTCTACCTACCTATGTGGGACCCACCTAAAGCCTACCTACCTACCTATGTGGAGCCCACCTATAGCTTGCCTACCTAGCTATCTGGGGCCCACCTACAGCCTACCTACCTAGCTCCCTGGGGCCCACCTACGGCCTACCTACCCACCCACGTGGGGCTCACTTACAGCCTACCTAGAGCCTAGTTACAGTTTACCTAGATACCTGGGGCCCAACTACAGCCTAGCTACTTGGGGACTAGCTACCTAGGGTCCACCTACAGCCTACCTAGCTACCTGGGACATATCTATCTGGGACCTGTATATCTACTTAACTGAGGGATGCCTACTGCATTGGGGCCTAACTACTGCCTACCTAAGGCCGATCTTTACACCTACCTATCTGTAGCTTACCTATCTAACTGGGACCTATCTACCTACCTATGGCCTACAAACCTACCTGGGGCCTATCTACTGCCTATCTACCTGGGGCCTAGCTGCTGCCTACCTATGGCCTACCTATCTGGAGCCTATCTACTGCCTACCTACTGCCTACCTACCTACCTAACTGGGGCCTAACTGCTGCCTACGTACTTACCCAGAGCTTACTACCCAGAGCAAACTACCTACCTAGGGCCTACCAATCTATCTACAGGGTCTACCTAGCTGCCTGGGGCCTACCTACCTGGGGACCTGTCTACCTACCTACTGGGTAATATAAATCTGAGGGTATATATATACCTATCAAAAAGAGGTCTACCAAATGTAAATTAAAATGAAGTAACTTTATTAAATATTTCAAAATCCATAAAAAAACAAGTAAAAAATGACAGTGGAACTACACAGATGCGTGACCACACTATACACCATCACGATATATTACTGTCCAATGCAAAGGCAGGTAGCCCCTAAGTAATCAATATAATCACATAATAAACTATTCAGCTAAGCATGAAACTAAATACATATGAATATATATCCAACCTTAGATAGAGGATGTCACAAAGGAATCCACAGTTGGCAGATGGAGTATTGGAGTCACGCGCCCCAACGCGCGTTTCGCAGTGCGCTTCGTCCGGGGGTGAACTCCCATTTACAAGACCTGGTATTTAAGTGGATAGCCTATATTAAGTTCCCACCTCCTGATCCCTAATTCTGCCAATAATATAGTAAAAAGAGTAACAGGCAGCACTCAGCACCAGTGTACTTCCAAATAGCGCAGCCGGAAGTGCGTCCCGCCACAGACACGCGGGCTCTGCCCGCCGAAGTACACATAGTGTTTCGGCGTTCTAAAGCCGCTTATGCGCATGCGCTACCCACATAAGGAGTGGTAAAACCTAACTTAAGATGGATGCCGTTGTCGGATGTTCAAAACGCACATGCGCGAGAACCCGGCGCATGCGCAGATGAACATCTCAGGCTACGAGACGTCTAGAACCATAGCAACCTAATTAAACCCCCAATTGGACATATATAATATATATATATATATATATATATATATATATATATATATATATATATATATATATATATAGTTATAAGTGATGAAGGAATAAGTGAAAAGAGGGGAGTGTGATTAAAACGTGAATGGTGTGAAAAAAATTCTCAATATAGTGAAAAAAGTGACAGAGTGACATGCAGTGAACAAAGTGATTTTATTAATTATCATGATATCTATATTTAACATTTCATAGTTCATAGTGTGAATATATATATTGCATAATACATATAAAAGTGCATAAAATAGGACATAAATATATATATTACATAATACGCACAAACGTGCATAGAATAATATGCAACATATAACTTAGCCTTAATACTATAGTGTATAAAATACGACATTTCATCTCATATAATTACATAATAAAGTGCATAATATATAATATATAATGTGAATAACATACCAGAATTGTACCTAAATAAATACAAACAATAGTGCTATTAATGAAATATACTATGGTGGGGCATATCCATCTTATAATATATGAATGTATAAAAACATACAGAAATATACAAAAATACAAAATATGTATGATCTTGAACAAGTGTCCATAGATAAAGGTGCGAGTGTTATCCAACCATATATCTTCAAGGGAAACAGAATAGGTGATGTAACTAGAATAAAGGATAAAGGATAAAGAATTAATATATACAGAATTAATACATAAAAAACACTTAAAACCAAACCAAAACAGAGATGTTAGAACAGAAAAGAAAAACTGACTATAAGAATGGAGCAAAATTGAGTTGTTCATTCAAACCCCTAGGGTGGACAGTATTTAAAGTGAAAATCTATCTCACCTCACGTTGGGCCAAAATGTTTTTCCAATTTCCCCCTCTTGAGTCATATAGGACATGATCAATTCCCCTAAATCGTAATCCGGAGGCATCACAATTATGTTTTTTTTTTAAGTGTCTCGGGATCGGATGTAATGAGTCAATGTCAACTGAAGTATCAGCAGCACCAATTCCAAGGACATGTTCACGAATACGTCTCCGAAATTACTTGGTAGTCATACCAACATACATGAGTCCACATGGACAAATAGCACAATAGATTACACCTTCTGTTGCACAAGTGATGGTATGTGTAATTTTAAAGTTCTTCTCATTAGAAGCATTCCAAAATATGTTTGTTGTATCCATATTACTGCATGCTTTGCATTTGCCACATGAATGACACCCCCATTTTTTATCTTTGGATCCAAATGCATTCTCAGGACGAACTCCAGGGTAATAACTTCTGACTAACAAGTCCTTCAGATTCCGGGATCTTCTGTATGTGATTGTTGGGTTATCTGGTAAATATTGTTTCAGGGCAACGTCAATCTTCAGGACATCCCAATGCTTGCGTAAGATTTTATACATCATATAGTGTTGGGAGTGAAAAGGAGTGATGAATCTAACCCTCTCATCAGTCAGTTTATTTCTGGGTTTCCTGAATAGTTCATCACGTTTTGTGGCTTTAGCTCTGACATATGCATCTTCAATGACCTTTTTTGGGTAGCCCCTATCCTTAAATCTTTGTTTTAATTCAGCTGCTCTAGATTCAAAGAAACTGTCTAGAGAACAAATTCTTCTTATTCTTAGAAATTGGCCCACAGGTATGCTGTTGATCAATCTTTTAGGGTGGGCCGAAGATGCATGTACAACATATTTGTTGCTGTGGGTTTTCTGTATAAATCTGAGAGTACAAAGCCATTTATATCCATATCAAAGGAAATATCCAGAAAATCCATGTGGTCTCTGCCTTCTTTATATGCGAGTTTCAAATTATAGGGATTCTGGTTGATTGTATTCATAAATATCTTCAGTTAATCTGATGTTCCCTGCCAAATGAAGAGTATATCGTCACTATACCGTCCTCAACACTGAACCTTCTCTATCAGGGGGACTGGGTCTATGCAGAAAATCAAATGTTCCCAGAAACCCAAAAAGATATTCGCGTATGAGGGCGCACAGGCCGCCCCCATTGCTGTGCCCTGTAATTGAAGGTAGTATGCCCCTCGAAATAGAAAAAAGTTGTGAGTCAGAACAAATTCAAGCAATGTGATAATAAAGTTACATAATTCCCCATCAAGATCTGACATGAACAAGAAGGCACTCACCGCCATGATACCATCCTTGTGTCTTATGGATGTGTAGAGTGTTTCTACATCACATGTCACCAAGATCATATCTGGTTCCAGTTGCATGTTGTCCATTTTGTAAAGTATGTCATTAGTGTCTTTCAGGAACGAAGGTAGCATTTCCATAATTGATTTCAGAAAGTAATCAATAAATTTGCATGCCTGTTCGCATAGGCTTCCCTCACCCGACACAATGGGACGACCTGGAGGACAAATGGAGTTCTTAGGTATTTTTGGTACCAAATAGAGAGATGCAGTTCTTGGATATTCATGTACAAGATATTTACCTTGTATTTCAGATAGTAAATTCTCGCTTACAGCTTTGTCCAGAATAACCTTCAGTTCATCCAAATATTTCTCTGAGGGAATAAACGTCAAGCGTTTGTAACATGCTGGATCCCATTTTTGTCTCAAAACCTCTTGTTCATACATCCGTTTGGGCCATATTACCACATTGTGGTAATATGTTTGAGGGTTTAAACAAAACATCCTTCATTGCTCGAAGTTCGTGAATTGCTTGTCTCTTTGAAAGATTGCAGTTACGATTTAAATTGGTCCTATCCAACTCCCTGAATTCCTTTGATACTAATTTAACAAATAGCTCAATGTTTGAATACATACTCAAGGGAGGAAATTTTTGGGATTTAGGGACCAATGATGTAGGGAACATACCTGTCGATATAGCAGATTCCTCATTTGTATCTTCATTGGCTAGTGATTCCAAAATGGACAGTGCTTCTTGTTCCTGTTTAGTTGGAAACAGTATAGTGGGTTTTTTGGCATGAAAAATCTTCTTAAAAGTCAGTTTGCGGGCAAAAAGATGCAAGTTTTTTATAGCTGTAAATGAATCGAAATTACATGAGGGTGAGAACGTTAATCCGAGTATTGTAAGACTACAATTCTGACAGAAGTTAGATATCTATTCAGATAGATTAGATATTACCTTACGATTGATCCTGTCTCTTATCACCATCATGGTCGATGCGTCGTTGTTATGGTGGATCTCTTTGAAATCCAGTTTTCCTTTTTGAATATTGTCTAGTTGAATCCATACACATGCAAGATATGAGGAACAGGAGGACTCATGATGTAGATGTGTGTGAGTACATTGATATGGATCTTTGATGGGAAACACGTTTTTCCATACGCCACTTTATACCCGATTAAGTTTTGAAATCAGTACATCCCTTAGTAAGCATCTTTATTTAGTGGTTTTGATTTGTTTCTCCCCATTCATTTAGTATGTTCCTCCATCATATTTTTGAAAGCCGCCATATCTGCTGAGGATATTACAGAAGCTAGCTGAGAATCTCTCTCATCAATTTGTTTAGTTAAATCATCTATTGTCTCAGAGTTTAGTTCTATAATTATCTCCATGAATGTTCTGAGCACTTATTAACAATGCCTCTTCCCATTAATGTGCTAAATCAGTCGAGTTTTTTTCATATGCTGAAAGACCTGTACCCTTAGACCACATGGTATATGAGACTATATAGTGTATGAGCGATTATAAACGACTAAAAGTTGAAATCGGCACGTTTTTAAGTTGATTATCGGATTTTTAGATCACACGATAATATAGTAAAATCGTTTGGCATAATCATTAATATTGCGCCATTTTTTGGCTCTTCCAGTCATTTTGTGCCAGCAAATCAGCTTAGATGTATAGAGCAGGGGTGAGCTGGGTGTGCTACTTCATTCGACTGGGATGTGTAAGGTTGTCGATTGGCTGGAACAATCACATGACGCACCGTTTTACATAGAACACCCTTCCTGTTTCATAGATCGATGTGTGTCAGTATCTCAAAGGAGGATGACGAGTCGCTCTGCCTCTGTGCAAACAGCTTCGAGACGAAATTAATCTATTTGTTTCACAGACGACAGCTATACTATTGTAGCTGTGAACCTTAGAACTTAGGTAGATCATATATATGATGGCCAGATTTTAGTAGTTAGGCGAAATTTTAAAGAGCATCTACCGCTGTATAAAGTCACGTGGGGGAAGGAGGGGAGGAGGGGGCCCAGCGGTCGCGATCAACAGACAAGCTCTTAAAGGATACTCTGGATATTTGTGCACCCAGACGTTAGTGAAGACATTGCATTGCAATATGCTATTATTATTTAACATTTTTCTAGTTGAAAATAATTACTTGAATGTGGGACCAGCCTTAACTTATAAAGGAAACAGATCTTTTCTAGTAACTGCTGTGTCTATTTGTTTAGGTGTCAAAACTTCCCTTTTATTATCCAGTATGCATTTCATATAGGTGTTTTTTTTTCACTTTTGGTCAGTCAAAGCTTTGTTATCGAGGTACCTTGCACTTAAATTTGAATCCAGCAATTTTGTAAGTCCACCGCAGGTGTATGATTAGTGCCAAAAAGTAACCTTTTATTTACCTAATACATTTTCAGATAACTTTGTTGGTTTTTATTTTCACTTTTGGTCAGTCAAGCTTTGTGATAGAGGTACCTTGCACTGTAAATTTGAATCCAGCAATTCTGGTTTTGGATTTGAGACTTCCAAAATTCTTCCATACCTATCTCAAATTTTTTATCTTTCTGAACATGAACAAAAATTCAGGTGGTAAGCGAGCAAAGGGGGGTAGGACATGGAGGTAGAGGTACTAGAGAAGGTTCTCCTTACAGTACTGGCGACGAACACGCCATGCCAGCGATCGTCGGTTGCCTGACCGTCAGGCCTGTCAAATCGCTGGGTCAGGGCCCCTTAACTCAGTAACGCACAGCGTCGCCACTCTGGTTCTTTCAGTGTTAATGCAACTGCTTCAGCAGTCTTACCGTCCTCGTCCTCGCAAGTCACGGCCACAAATGTCGTCATCAGCATCATACAGCAATCAGATCCCAACATGAAGCGAAGGCAGCCAACATGTCAACTCTGTGTACACACCACTGTGAGTAACATATTCGGCAGTACCTCTTTGATGACAAACTGCGGTTGGGGTTCAGAGAAGGCATGTTAAGAAGATCAAGAGTCCAAAGAGGATGAATGTTGTCTCTCTGATGCCAGTTTTACTTGATCCATCAGAGGAGGAAAAGGAGAGCCGTGTCAATGCGGCCAAAAATTCCGGGCTGTCGGCAACACCTTGCAGTACCTTCTTGCTTGTAGCCCGCAGCTCCTGGATGCAAATGTCAGGACGACGAAGTCACCTTTGTTGATGATGAGATGGACGACATTTAGCGGATCCAACTTGGTCGTTTTCAGGCAAATTTCTTCGAGCGCTTTCATCACTGGACGAGGAGAAGACGATGGGGGTAGTGTCAATACGAGGTCGCCGCCTTCAAAAAGGGATAGGGCGGTCGCAGAAGTCCGCTGATATGATTCTGCAGCCACGTCAGCGGAGAACCCCGCGTCGCCTCGCTTATCGCCGTCAAAAGGTCCAGGACTTCTCAAGCCTGGTGACTTCTTTGAGGCAACGCCTCTGATCACCCCGCGATGATATATCACCATTTGCCGTAAAATCATAGAATAGAGGCAAGAAGCTTGGTGTTTTAACCACCACCAAATGTCTAGTCACATGCAGCGAATGTCAAGAGCGTTGAAATTGACGCAACACTTGGCCAAAAAGCCCAGACCGATGCCGGGCCTTCCAACCACACCCCTCTTCTCCCGCCTCCTCGCCGCCACCACCAAGCATTCTCAGCTGGCCCATGTCTCTCAGATCATGATCAGTGTATCAGCCTCCGCTTCTTCCTCCACCGTCGCCCTCGAGTACCAACGCAGCACCGACCATAGACGCCGATCTACCCCTTCTCCTCCTCCTCCGCCATTTGATCAGAAGACCTGCAAGCCGTACAGCGGCCAGTCCTCGCAGCCAGCGCTTCTGTCTTCCAGGATTGGGAGCAGAAGAAACACTTTTAACCCAAACCATGTCCCAAAAGCCAAAAGCCTAATGTCGCATTGCCAGGCTTTTGTGCCTTGGAAAAGTATGTTGCCTTCCGTCAGGTGGACACAGATGGTCCGCCACGTCATGGGCCCTTCTGCCCCCCAATACCTCAATGCCGAGCATGCATTTCTTGTCAGAAAAAAGCAGTCCCTGCCCAGTCCAGGCCACGTGTTCATCTAAAATTTCAAGCGCGTTTGGTCTGCATCAGTGGCCGGAAAAGTCCATCTGACCACGACACATTGACTTTAAGCACGGCCATGGCCACTATAATCTCTGTGACAGCTCACTGGGGTGAGCTGGTAGGATGTCTCCTGGGCTACAGGTCTCTCTAGGCTCGCGACACTACTTCCAAAACCGCAGGATGTGTCAGGTGCTCTTTCCCCCCAATGTCTCCATCTGGGGGCATCACGTGCCCAGAGAAACCAGCCAATGTTGAAATAATAATCCTGTCCTAGAGGAGAACCGTCCCCACACAGGTCCATGAGCTTGTGGGACTGCTCTCTGGCAATGAGACCTGGAGCCGCTGGCTGGGGTGACAAGATACGTGTGCCAAGGCAAGGATGGTTGTGCGATCACGGTTCAATTCTGCTGGCCCTTCACCTTAAGATGCTGTAGGCTGGAGCACATCCCTTGCCCTGGCACATGGCTCCATGAAACCTTGTCGTCCAGAAAATATCTAAAGAGAACCCTGGTCGTGGACATGCCTGCTGAGGAAGGCCTCGAGGTCTTAGTTCGCACTTCCGCCGTTCGCTCACCCACCCTGCTGTCGACCCGCCTGGCTGCCGATGCAGCTTCAGCTACGGCCATCACCCGATCAACCGTCATCATTGTTGACAGATGGCAACACGCTGGAAAATTCCACCCTCCACATGCTCCATTGATTGTGGCAGCAGCGCAATGCCATTACGGCATTACTAATGACAAATGGCCTGACAAGCAGTGGTGCTGGACACTCGGTGGTTTGAGGGCCAAACCAGAGTCTGGTAGGCAGATGAAAGAGCTCTGCACCATCTTGCCAGTTTTGAAGAAGCCACAAAAATGGTCAGTGCGGACAACTTCCCCTTGATCTGCAGAGCATTGTTTGATGATCTTATAGTTTCTGGAACGATCGTTGACACTCTGAAACAACATGTCCCGCCAGCGGAGGTAGGAGGAGACTGATACACAGATGCGGACATGGAGGCCTTTCTCCTACCGTCGAAATCCACAAGGCCCGACATGGTTTCACAATTTGTTATCGGTCTTCATTAGGCATGGGTTCGGGTCCAGGCTAGTATCAAGGCGGCGCTCAGCTATCAGTGTGCATCATCTGAAGTGCGAGTCAGTGGCTGTGGTTGAAGCTGTTGCCGGAGGAAGGCAGGAGGCAGTATGGATGAGTATTCCTGGACACCAGACGTACCGAACGTCCCAGCGCTTGGAAATGAGGTTGGCAGCGAATTTGGAGGGTGAGGAGAAAGATGAGGAAGATCATTTTTGCTAGTGCCTCCGTCGACCCAGAGGCTTGGGAAATCAAGGCTCCATCTCTCACATGAGTGCTTGGATGCTCCCATTGTTTTTATTCAATCCTCCAACATGATTCCTCGCATCTAAGGCCATCAAAATGAACAACATTTACTGGAGGGCACGCGACCCTCCCCGATCCCTCGGGACAAAACAAACTCACACTTTCCTTCCACCCACCCAAATAGAGCAGTACAATCATAAATGAGAACCTTGCTGTAATTGGATCAACTGGAGACATATGTTGCCGATCTGCTTCACGATTTCATCAAATGTCAACGGTGGGAACAACATCACGACTTGACAGCAGTAGATTGCCAAGTAGTCGGAGCGCAGCAGCAGGGCAAGGTGGCAGAACCAAATGGTGACCTCTGGGCTAATCTTGTATTACCAACCCACACCAACGCATGCAATGCAGGGCACACATCGCACAAACCGAGACCTACAAAAGATCATGGATGTGCGACTGATCTGCTATCTCAACAGACCGATGTTTTTTTGGTATGTGTTCCGCACCTCACATAAAACATAGTCTTCTTATCGCAAAATTGTACGAATGCCCGATCTCTGCACGCCACACAGCCAATAGAGGTTTTGGTCCTGCCCAGCAGCCTCAGCGTCATATCTGATCGGACCATCCAGCACGCTGTGAAGAGGTCATATACAGACAAACGCAAATCGGCTTTCCACAGATAATGCGTGGAATCGTATGACTTTCACATCAAGAGAAGAAACAGGCATGTGATCACTGATGATGTTGTATGGCCCGAATTGCCGAGGTTACCGTTAGTTGCCGGTCTACTTCACATTCCTCTTCAAACAGAAATGGTCCTCTTGACAACTTTTTTTTAAAATGATCATTTCTTACTGCATTTTTTATTCTCAGTTCCCACAGGTTCATATTGCTGGTTTTGCACGTGAGGAGACTTGTAAAAGACAGTCAAGGTTTCATGAACACACACCGTATCTCAATTACTCATTCATTATCTTCAGAAGTTTTTTCGTGAATTGTCAATGGTTTATTAGGTCAATGTATGCTGTGAGTTGACAGCTATAGACATGGACCTTTGGAACAGTAAATGTGGCATCTAAGTTGCAATCTTCCATCACAATATTTAATGAGGGCTGAGAGTCATTTTATAATTTTTTGGGTCAATGTGCAGTGAGATACGCTAATACTCAGGTCCTTTGGAACAGAAATGTGGCTTTTAAGTGCATTATCTCCTCACAATTTTTAACAGTGCTGAGAAAGTTCATTTATAAATTTTTTTGGTACAAGCAGTCTTAAATGCAGCAATACTTACAGGATCCCAATTATAAAAAAAGTGAGTTTCTAACAGACCATTTGTTTCTTCACAATTGTCAAAAGTTGGCTCAAGTGGTCATTTTTTGAATTTTTTGGGCCATTTCTTGCTGTTACATGTAGTATGAGCCTGCAGGTCCTATTCTAAAAAATGTGGTTTTCTAACAGACATTTTGTTCTCACAATTGTCAAAAGTTGCTCAAAGGGTCATGTTTTGAATTTTGGGGCATTTTGCTGTGAAAAGCAGCATAACTACAAAGGACCTTATTATTAAAATTAATGTTGTAGTCTAACAGAAATTAGTTCTTCACAATTGTCAAAGGTGGCTCATGGGTTCAGGTTTTGAATTTTTGTGGGGGCATTTGCTGTGAAATGCAGTCTAGACTGTACAGGTCCTATTGTAAAAAATGTGTTTCTTTTTCTTCTACCAGACATTTGTTCGTTCAGCACAATTGTCAAGAGTGGACTCAAGGGAGATGGTGCTTGTCAGAAACGAGTAATAGGTATGACACTGTTAATGGACACATATGCACAATGACTAGTTTTTGCAGATCAATTAACATAGCTATCAATCCCTGTATTGAGACAAGCCATATTAAAAAAATAGAAACATAAGAACTGATTAAATTCCATCCTATTTAAAAATGTTTTTTTTCCTAGAATTAAACAACTAACAAAACTTTGCAATTACAAAATAGGCTTGTAGAAAAAAATTTTTCCCATCTGTAATTGTTCGAAGGGAGGTCACAGTAAAACTTGACGCAGGATGTAGGTTTATTCATAGGAACATTGAGTATGGAGCACGTGACAGAGAACAAAGAACAGAGACAATATTTCCACCAGCACGTCAAGTAAAATGAGAAAAAGAATGCCCAAGAAAAAGGGCACCTGTGTGGAACAGGAGCGTTAACCACCAGTATTTCCAATTGAAGCTCAATGGGTCCGCACTCATACGGAGGGGCAAGCACTACCCGCGTCTTGACTGTTACTGAGGGACGGCTGACCTGCGTGTTTAAATAGATGACAGAAACGCTAGCCTGGTGCTCTCAACCCGCACCCACTGTAAGTCAGGCCCTAGCAGCTGGACGCTCCGTGTTAACCAGATGGGCTGACGGCAGCACTGGCTCCGACCGTAAGGTGGCAATCAGGAGAGCTTACAAAATTTCTCTAAAAAATCAATTTTTGAAAAAGGTGGATTTCTGTGAGTAAAGTAGTGTCGAAAAAAGTGGCTCCAGCTGGCACAAATTGCAAAATTTGAGGCTTGAAAATTTTCTGGGTCTTGAGTCACTATAAAGGTCGCATTCATTTGAATTTGATCACAGGTGAAATGACTGTCCCTAAACACTGACAAGGAATGAATTTGAGAGGAAAAATGAAACCATTGAATTGATTGGCGTGTAACACTCTCAGAAGCCAAGGATGGGCAAATGTCTTTCTCACTAAGAAGTGATTTGGGTGATGATTAGGACATTTTTATTACTTATGGGTGTGCGGAGACAAAAAATTATACGACAGTCTAGCATCTTTAAAAGAATACCTTTTAAAAACTGCAGGGATATGGTGTGTATATTTTTGTATAGTTAGTCACACATGAAAAAAAAGCAAAAATGATAATAATGTAAAACTAAAAATAAAAGATTCCCTAATAAATTCAGAAACAAATATTCGTATACCCGAAAAATAACTAAATGACAGTCACTGTACAAAATAGCATAGTGCCTCATTGTGGATCTGTGTCAAACAGGTTTAGGGTCCCATGGCTGGGGAACAGAACATGTATAGTCAAGTCCTTTATCAACTAAAATGGTGGTTCAAAGACTCCTATTTCGGCACTTTATAAAGTCAATGGTCATGCAGTTAGAAGGCTCAAGCTGTTGCCCAGGACAGAGATAGTCTATCTGTTCCAGGTCACAAAAGATGTTGTTCAAAGAACATCCTTATTTCTTGCACTATTGTTAATTCTGTGGGGGTCCAGACCAGGTTTAAATGGTCATTCAGCGGTACAGACAGATATAGTTCATGTCCACGTCACTAAAATGTTGGAGTTACAAGAGACATCCTTATTACAGCGCACAATTTTAATCTGGGGGTCAGATAGGTATAAGGGTCATGGTCTGCGTTCCAGGACAGGGATACTTCAAAGTCCAGTTCAAGTAAATGAGTGGTTCCCAAATCATACGTGCCTTCTGGCATTTTTAATTTCTGGTCGGAGTATGCATGTTTAAAAGGGTCATGCTGTGGTGACAAGACAGGGATAGTGAATGTGTTTCTACTTTTTTTCTGTGGCTTTTATAACCTAAGTTTGTTGCCTAAGAGTAGCATGTATCCAGTTTGACAGAGTGTTTGGATGGTTAATTCCAGCTTCTCCAGCCCTGTTTTGGGTGTAATAATGAAGGTGTTGTTTCCTCTCCCATTGACTTTAAATGGTTCTATCGGCGGCTATAAATCGCAATTCTCGACTATCCGATATCGTCTTGAATAATTGCGGATATCGACTATCGACCCGATGACAGATAGTTCAATGTAACGCTCATCACTATATAAGGACGTCTTTTGTTAAATAATTCTCTAGGGAGCTCCTATTCCACCAAATCTTCATTCTTTTATGTATAAGTCTCTTTTTCACTATATTCACAATTTTTTTCAAACCATTCACGTTTTTAAAGCGACATTCCCCTCTTACAACCTATTCTCTGTCATCCACCTTATAGACGTATGAAGTACATATCTATAATACAATAATATTATTATAAAAATATATAATATATATATATTATATAAATACACCACACACCAATTGTCTCGCAATTGGGTGTTTAATTATGTTTTCTATTGAATCTATGACGTCTCGTAGCCTGGGATGTTCATCTGCGCTGCGTGGGTTCTCGCGCAATGTGCGTTTTGAACATCCGACAACGCATCCCATCTTAATTAAATTTTACCAACTCGCTTATGGTGGTGCGACATGCGCAATGGGAAGCGCATGTGCGCCACATAAGCGGCTTTAGAACGCCGAAACACTATGTGTACTTCGGCGGGCAAGACCCGCTTAGTCTGTGGCGGGACGCACACTTCCGGCTGTGCTATTTTGAGGTACAGATTGGAGTGCTTTGAGTGGCTGCTGTACTCTCTTACTATATTATTGGCTGAATTAGGGATCCAAGTGAGTGAACGTAAAATAGCTATCCACTTATAATACCCAGGTCTGTGTAAATGGAAGTTCAGACGCCCCGCATACGAAGCGCACTGCGAATCGCAGTACCACTTCCCATCTGCCAACTGTGGATTCCTATTGTGTGAGACATCCTCTATACAAGGTCGGTATATAATTCATATATATTTAGTTTCCAAGCTTAGCTTAATAGTTTTATTAATGTGATTTATATATGGATTACTATGAGGGGCTACCTGCCTTTGCATTGGACAGTAATAAATCTGATGGTGTAATAGAGTGGTCCCACGCATCTGTGTAGTTCCACTTCGATTTTTTACTTGTTGTTTTTTTATGGAGTTTTGAAATAGTTTAAAAAGTTACTTCATTTTTAATTTACATTGGTAGACCTCTTTTTGAGAAAGGATGTATATGACCATGATATGTGGTCTAACGGTTTTATCTGAAATAGCCCCTGGTTTTCTTATAGGTGTGTTATAAATCTGAGGGGTAAAAGCCATAGCTGCAGCACAGTGTCCCGGGAGTTAGTCATCTGTTCCTCCCCAACTCCCTAGGAAACTGTCTCTAAGCTATGGCCTGCAGCTACTCTCCCAGGCCAACCCCCATGGAATTTGTACGAGTGGGGGTGATAGTGAGGGAGCTGCTGGAAAAGTGAGGATTCTAAGATAATTGTGTCCAAATCTGCCAGGACGAGGGGTGGTCAGGAGAAGTCATCATGGTGGTGTGGACCGAATGCGGAAGAAAAGGGAAAGTGAACAACTCAGAGAAAATGTCACCTGTGAGTCACAAGATTGTAACTTGCACTCAAAATATACTTATATGGTCTTCATATTACTGTGTACAGCTGGTATTCTGCCACTATAATGTGTCACTGTATTGTGGGTATATACAGTCTGTAGAGCCTGTGTACAGCTGGTTTATACCACTATACGGCAGTAATATTGGTCTTTGTATACTCATCTTTATTCATTAATAATGTAGGGGAATTATTCAGTCACTATGTGGTGGTAATTTGTGGTTGTGTTCTGGCGGTTATAATATGTAAGTAGCAATATTCGTTATGGTTATTCTCTATAGTATGGCGCAGTCGATGCTTGTCCACTCCTTTCCATAAAGCCTTGTAAATGCTGATGCTTAGTAGTGGTCTACAAGGCAATCAAAACACTACAAACACCTTAACTGGGTGCTCCTCCATAAGGAGAGATGTTCCCCTTCTCTCAGGCCACTCTTGCCTCCCACCAGTCAAACCAATATCCGTCTGTCTACACATGGATGGAGGGAGCGAAAAAGCCCATAACGTCGTATGGTAGATGAGCAATAATGGCTATGACAATTATCCTTTTGCTTGTCAAAGATTCAGTGAATCAGAATTAACTTGAGGATTTGATTACAACCTATAGAGGGCGCAGTGAGCATTCCAGCTCTTTCCCATAATGCCCCTTGTGAGATATTCAATGCTTTGTAGTGGGCTGAAAAGGCAATCAAAACACTACACACCTTAACTGGTGCTCTCCAAAAGGAGATAAGTTCCCCCTTCTCTTCCGTCACTCACATTGCCTGCCCACCAGTCAATCCAAGAACGCTCTGCTCTACACTGTGATGAGGAGGCAAATACCACCGAAACGGCGTAATGTAGATAGCAATATTGGATTGACAATTATTTCTTTTTTGCTTCTCAAAGATTCAAAATAGTGAATCAGAAGTAAATTGAGGATTTGTTCAACTACAAGGGCGCATATGGAGCTTTCCAGATCCTTTCCCATAATGCCTTGGGTTATGTTAGTCTTGTTATAGTGGGATTTGTTTGGTAGCAATTTGATAGTGATATATATATATGATAATGTATTTGCTTCTTGTATTATCTAGTACTGTAACTGCATGACTGTTATTAACAGGCACCGGTAAATGTTTGTGAGAGGTGGAGATAGGGGAGGTAAGACTTCTCTAGTTGTGCCCCTATAACTGTATAATGATAATATTTGCTCCTTCTGTAGAGGAATTATCTAGCAACTGTATGACTATAACTTAGAGATATATTATCATGCATAGAAAGTCATCTTATAGATGTGTGCACATATTTATATTAAATGTATTATTTGGGCATAGGCATCAGTTATTTTTATAAATCTCAGCATGACTGGGCATGGTTGGGTGTGGATAGAGGCATGACTGGATATGGTGCATTGTTTGGGTGCAGTAAGAGGAATGGTCTGATGTGTGCGCTTAGATGTGTCTCTCTTTGAATTTGCTTACTGTTGGGGGGTATGTTGTCAGTTGCTTTAGGAGCCTCGAACAGCCATAGTCAAATCCAGCAGGGCTATGGCAGAAAGAAGCCCTCACACAGCATAGATAAAATACAAGTTGGATTCTGATAAAAAAGGTTTTAACGTTTTTAAATGGAATGAGGTGCAGTTTTTGTCCATGGTTTGTAAACCCCCCCCAAGACACTCTACAGTTATGTGCGATAGACTTTGAGTATTTTCATATGGCATTATCTTTTGGACATATTTTTCTGCAGTTTTCAAATGTAATTTTACCAAAATAGGTGCAGCAATACATCCCAAACAATGTGCAATACAGTTGCTTTAGACTTCAATGTAAAATATGTGGCGTCAGTCACACGATGCGCATTTTACGATCAGAATTTCACGAGCGTCTTCAAAGAAGTGACATCTCATAGTTAACTCAGGCTCGATATTCCCGAACATTGGTTAAAGCATAGAGGCAGGAAACTGCCTCAGACCATTTACACGGCGTATCAGCTGTAAAATTATGGGCTTCCACAAGTGCAACCCATGGTATTTACGGCATGCACTTTTGCGTGCCGGTAAACGCCATAAGAACATACCCTTTGTATTATTTTAATCCTCCCCTTTTTATTCCTAGGCCATTAAAATGGCCTAAACTTGCCAAGGAACAAAGGCTTCCAATTGTGTGCTATTCCCACAATAAACTTCACACTGTAAAAGTTGGCATAATAGTTTTGGCATCACAGAACTTACAGTACAGCAGCAAAGCAAGAAATATATGTCTGGACCTCAGGCATTGGCATCCCTACAACTAGCTACTGGCCCATCATTTGATAGATTTTAAGGTTAAGGCTGCTTATTGTTACATTACTTTTTAGTTTAATGCTTTAGATATGAAAAATTAAGTCCCTCAAATAATTATACTTTATAAATATTTTGCCCACAGCAACCATAGCAACACTTTCATTTCTCAATTAATTTCTGTTGAGAAATGAAAGCTGCTCTTTAGTTAGATGCTATGGGAAACAAGATCAATTTTACTGATCATTTTAATAACAGTGGTCCCTTTAGTTACAATGGTCTCATGATTCAATATTTTCAGCCAGCAATGTCTTTCCCATTGAACATTTGTATGTTGATTCAAGATATACAAATGTACACAAGGCACTGATCCAGCCACTTATTATAAACATTTTACTCACACATCCATCCACAAGGGGAGCAACTACCCAGTAAAAAACTGTACATTAGATAAAAAACAGTTTATATCACTATACAGAAAAATAGAAGTATTATATACGAGAAAGATTGGCACAGAATGCAAAAATACTATAAACCGACTCACAACACCTACTAATCCATGGCAAGGATTACAATTGCATATATGAAAAGGTCTTATCGAGGGTGTGGCAATTTATACCAATAAGCCTTGATAGGTGCCGCAGCTGGCTACAACCCAATTAATGACATACCCTTCTCTACGCAAAGTAATACAAGTTGCCCAGTAATATTTTAGTGAACCAACACAAAATACCTATATTTATTTATTTGTTCCATAGGCCAGACTTGATACTCTATTCAGTTATCTCTATCTATTAAACACTAAAACGTACTTTTTATTATATCTAACTCTTAACCTCTATACAAACAATTTAAAAACCTTATCTCTATTCCTCATCATTTAACCCTTATTGCTCTGATAAGAGGGTAAAAAGCTCCCTTTCTATCATTTTTAATTAAATTTTTTGGAGATTATGCAACACAAAATACCGACACCCTCTGTTCCTAGTATTATAGGGCAAAAACTACATGCTGAAAAAATATCAAACATGAATTATTAGTTGATATTTTGGCCAAACTATGCAAACTCACAACCCACATCAGGGCTCCTATTGTCTTGAGTCCCTACACTTTAATTTACTTGCAAGTTACAAAGTAAAATTACAAGAAAAATTGGACATTAGTTACTTAAAAACTTAGATACAAGACCATACTCACTCTATCTTGACATGGTTCTGTGTGGGATGTCATAGTGCAGCTAGTTTGCTTGCTGTCTGGGTTTTTTTGTTAAAATATTATAAAAAAAAAAAAAAAAATCTGACCCCCTTTATTTACTTTCCACTTGGACACAGTACCCATGGCTTGAAAATCATCTTTATTATTTATGCCAGATCTTTTACAATCTACGATAATGACATATGCAGTCTGTACTGTACTTAAACCCCTTAAATTGTAAAGTGCTGTGGAATATGCTGGCGCTATATAAATAAAGATTATTATTAGCTAAAACTATTTTAAAAAATTACATATTGTTTATCATATAATATATATATAATTTTTTTGTATTTTGCATGGTCAAGACACTCCACCAAGCTGGATGGAGGACGTCAATGTACATATTGACATTGAGCTCCTCATCCACCAGGTGGAGGCTCGTCCACTACTGTGGGATCAATCCAGCAATTATACGAAGTATGAACCACATTCAACTCAGTGTCGCCAGTGGGAAGTTAGATGTGCAGCAAGTTACTATAGATGCTGGGACAACACTGAGAGAAGAAACTGTGGTATTCCAAATTTATTATTCATTTTTTGGGGAATGAACATTAATTTTGTTTTAGTTCACTCACTGGCGGTTACTGCAGGATAACTAAACGAGAGACTACAATTTTTAAAAAAATTGATTCGCCGAATTTTCTGACAAAATCGGTTTCATCCCGAATCACTAAAAACAGCTATTTGTGTCCTGCTGCAGATAGCCTGTAGGGTGCTATAGAACATTGTGCCATGCTTAAATATGCAGCGGGAGCTTGTTTATGGTCTTCATACAATGCAGAGTTTTTAGTAGGACTACTCATATGAACTGGCCGCCGGCCTCTATGAATCGCTACACTCTAAAATTCCATGTGCACTTACAATGGCAAAACTGACCAAAAAACTGAAGCGGGAATGCAGCTTGATAAAGTCATGGCAGCGCCAGCTGGAAAAAAACAAGCTGAGGGCTAAGATCGTACCATAGCGTCCAAAGAACACAGTAGTAGGTTACTGGAGCCACCACAGAGCGCAACACAGGTAAGGGAACGTGATGTGCAATAGCCAACGCCCGGATGTAATCTAAAGTATGGACTCCCCGCCTTTTATCACCAGAGCCGCGCCACATGCGGTGTGTAAGGACTAGGTCTGCGGCAGGTAGTCTTACCAGGTTTCGTTTACCCCCCTGACGTGACATGCTTGCGGTGCAGCCAGAGGTGTAGCGAGGTACTAAACATAAGCGCAAAGTCGTGAGGTCGTGGACAAGCTTTAGGTCAGGGAACAGCCGCAAGGGATCGTATGTCCAAGGGATAGGAGGCAAAAGGTACGGTACAATGGATATGACAGACTGAGGCTAAGGATGAGGGCGGATGCGTTTTTTCTGTATGAAATTGACAAACGGATACTCACATCATCATATCTGAAGAAGCGTCATCGCCAAGCCTAGTTTTTGCAGCATTTTGCTTTTGTGCTTCATTTATTCACAGTTTTTGTTTTAAATTCCACACAAAATTGAAAAACCGAATTCAAAATAAGAACCTAAAACATTCCCTGTAGTTTAGGGTCTCCTTCATTCCATACTGCTGCCTTTCAAACAAATGTGACACGCAAACTGAGTTCTAAACTACCACGATATACTTCATAATAAACTCCTTTTGAACTTTTTTAGTATTAATGAAGAAGTCTGATGGTAGTAGAATTTTCGAATTGGCGAAGAAAAATGGTTTTGGAACGTTAGCAAACTTGACTACGTTGGAATTACTCTAATAGTAACTTGAGTTTGTCCCTCCCTCTCAGCACTGGCGAAAAAACGATCCCATTTTGGATGGACCGGTAGCGAGGATCTAAGAGGGTGGAGAGACGAGAAGTCATCCCATTCTGCCGGATGGTGACTAATTTGTTCTGTCACTAGCCAGGCAAATCAGCATGCTGGGCCATTTGTGCAAGTGATTTCTGAGGACTCCATGCTCTCCCATCTCCACTGTATACTGCCATGGTGCTTGGTGGACAGTGGCACCAATGACAGAGTGTGGGAGGTCACTTCAAGCGCCACAGCCAGCATCATGTAGGTCAGAGATGTTGCACATTGACACAGTGTGGTGAGGTCACAACATCACATTCATTAGGTCACAGAGTGGCACAATGACAGAGTGTGGATGTCACGGAAATACCAGCAGCCACAGCAGGCAGCACTAAGGCCAGACAGTGAGACAATGACATTCTGGGAGGTGCAAAAAAAGAAGTAGGCCACAGAGTGGTCCACAACGACCGAGTGTGGAGGTGACGGCATCAACAGCGCAGCAACAACTTAGTCAGTACAGTGCACAATGACATTCTGTGATTTAGCAAAAACGGGAGTAGGCCACAGAGTGCACATATGTACAAGTGTGAGTGCACGCGGCAAGCAAGAGCACAACAGGATGAATCATAGAGTTGTTAACAATGACAGGGTTTGGAGGTTACCGCAGCAGCAACAAGCAGCAGCAGCAGCATGAGGTCAGAGAGTGGCACAATGACACCGTGTTGAGGTCACGGCACCAGAAACAGCAGCAGTGGGCATGAGGTCATAGCGTGGCACAATGACAGTGTGGAGGTGGGTGGCAATACCAGTCCCTGGTAAAGATGGTGGTAGGCAGATGGAGAAACTGGCAGCAGATGTGTGACATCAGGCGGGTGGCGCCATCAGAATAGTGGCTGAGGCAGGTATTTTGAATTCAGAATTAATTTCTCAAAGCTTTGGTGAGGCGTCATGGCTGGTGTAATCTGACACCTAAGGCATTGGTATGTGGAAATCCTGGCCGATCCACGCCTGATTCATCTTGACAAAGGTCAGTCGTTCCACATTTCCAGTGGACGAGCGGGTTCTCCTTGGAGTAACGATGGTCCCCGCCGCACTGAACACCCTCTCTGATGCCACACTACTGGCTGGGCAGGACAACTTCTCCACTGCAAACTCAGCAAGTTGCGGCCACAAATCCAGTTTGACTGCCCAGTAGTCTAGCGGATCTTTTAACTGGAGTGGTAAAGTGCTGTCCAAGTAAACCACCACCTGTTGGTTCAGGGTCCGCTCCAGGTCCTGCTGCTGCTGGCGAGTTCCCTCCTCACTAGGTGGGTGAAGGAAGCTGCTCATCAGCGACTCCAGACTTGGGTTGCTGCTGATGGATCTGGTACTGCTCCTACCCCCCCAACCTTCCCACAGTAGCCGCGGCAGTGGTTCGTGAGTGCTGATGAATCCCCCGGTCAGACCTGTCAGAGGATGGACCATGCTGCACATAGGCAGCGGCCAACTGACTACGGAGGATTTCTCTATGGTATTTGAGTTTGTCCTCCCTCTCAGCAGCTGGGAAAAAGGCTCCCATTTTGGACCGGTAGCGATGGTCCAATGGGGTGGAGAGCCAGAAGTCATCCCTCTGCCGGATGGTGACTATTCGGCTGTCACTAGCAAGGCAAATCAGCATGCTGAGGGCCATCTGCACAAGTGACTCTGAGGGACTCTCTGCCTCCATCTCCACTGTATACTGCCACGATGCTTGCGGGTCATCGTCTTCCTCATCTCCATCTACCTCCTCCAGCTGCTCCTGCTCCTCCGCTCCTGTCACCTGGGTAGAAAAACCACTCATTTAATCAGACAATGCTTGTGCTCCAATGTTTTCTCCTCCTCCACCTCCTCCATTTCAGTCCCCACCAGACTCATGTGGCCGTGAGATGTAGTCGCCACGTCTCCAGTCCCCTGCCCAGACAGATTTTTCAGCATCTGTTCCAGGACATGAAGCAGTGGAATGACGTTATTCATCCCGTAGTCCTGGCGACTGAAAAATGACGTGGCCTCCTAAAATGGCCTCAGAAAACGGCAGGTGTCACGCATGAGCTGCCACTGGCTGACATCAAAGTTACACAGGGGAGTACTCCTGTCTGCCTGGATCATCAAAAAATCATTAACCCCTTACCGACATTTGCCAAGCGGAGCGCGCAAGATCGCGTCATGGAACCATCGGTATATTACCGCTGGCATCGTGCCGCATCCCCCAACGGCCGGAGTGAGCTCCGGCCGCGGGAATTAACCCCTCCGATGTCGCGACATCGTGGACGGACATCGCAGCTGCGGGCAGCGGGAGTGAGCTCCTGCTGCCCGCATCCCCGGCGCAGTAACGGCGCTGACCCGCTACTGATCTCCTACCGGGACAGCCCGGTTTGCTGAATAACAGCACCCGGGGTTTTGTCTGGTGACGTCATGATGCCCACAATGCATTGTGGGCAGCGTGACTGACAGTTGCCTTGGAGACCAGTATACAGCTATAAGCTGTGTGCTGATCTCCTATTGCATGAACGATCTGACGATCGTTCATGCAATTCCCCCCTGGGGAAAAGTGAAAAAAAGGTGAAAGAGTAAAAAAAAAAGTGTAAAAAAGTAAAACACAAACAATAAAATAAAAACACGTACACCACCCTTTTCCCCTTTTCAAACGCCAATCGCCCCAAAAAAGATAAAAAAAATAAATAAAGTACCCATATTTGGCATCGCCGTGTGCATAACGACCCACCCTATAAATCTGTCATTTTAATTAACCCGTACGGTGAACGCCATAAAAAAAAAACCAAAAAACAGTCACAGAATTGCGATTTTTGTTCATCCCTCAGCACTAAAATGGATAAAAAGTCATAAAAAACTCAGTCAACACCCAAAGTGATGCCAAATAAAACATCATTCATCCCGCAAAAAAAAAAAAGTCCTTACACAGCTCTGTATACGGAAAAAATTAAAAAGTTCTGGCTATTAGAAGATAGCGATGCATAAATATTGTTTTACACAATAAAAACACTTTTTTTTCAAAAAAATTGTGCTTTCAAATAAAAAAACTACATAAATTGGGTATCACTGTAATCGTCTCAACCCACAGAGTAAAACTAACTAGTCACGGAGACTGCAGGGTGAACGCTATTAAAAATAAAAATAAAAAACACTGCTAGGATTAAAAGTATTTTCTTTACCCGCCTTTCCAAAAAACGGATTTAAAAGCGATCATAAAGTCTTGTCCCCCCAAAATTTACCAATAAAAACTCAACTCATCCCGCAAAAAAAAAGTCCCTATAAAGCTCCATAAACAGAAAAATAAAAAAAGTTATGGCTCTCAGACTGTGGTGATGCAAAAACGTGTTTTCCTTTTCGAATAAAAGTGTTTTTATTGTGTAAAAGCAGTAATACATTAAAAAAAGTATACAAATTTGGTATCGCTGTAATCATATCAACCTGCTGAGAAAAACTAGCATGTCATTTATACCGCACAGTGACCGCTGTAAAAAATAAAAATAAAAAACATTACCAGGATTGCTGTATTTTGTACAAAATACCTTACAAAAACCTCCGTATGCGAAAAATTAAGAAAGCTATGGCTGTCAGAATAGGACAACATAAAAACGCAACTTTTATTAAACTCACTTCTATTGTGTAAAAGTAAGAAAACATAAAAAACTATATAAAATGTATATCATTGTAATTGTACCGACCCCTATAGTAAAGTTGTCCCGTCATTTATCCCGTATGGCGAATACTGTAAAAATGAAGCCCAAAAACAATGGCGGAACTGCGTTCCCCCCCCCCCCCCCCCATTTTTCCCTGGCCCAATGCTAAAAAAAAAATACAAACACCTGTGCGCCCAAATGCAAAATACACCCTTAGATGAGACCCCGGTGCGGTGTTGCCTCCAAACTGGCGCAACGTCAGGAAGGTTTCCCCTGGACTAGTACTTGGGGGGCTGTGCAGATGCGACATGGCCCCACCAATATCTGTGCTCCAAAAGCCAAATAACACTCCCTCCCTTATACACCCTGCCATGCGCCCAAACAGCAGTTTACACCCACATGTAGGGTATTTTCCGAACTTTTGGGAAAAAATTGCGTAACACCCAAATTTTGGGCTTTATTTCCAAGATTCCTTGTAAAAATTAAACATTTTCACTAAAATTGCAGATTATTGGAAAAAATATTTTTTTTTTTTTTCAGAAACCGAACGCTAAAAAAATTTATGAAACACCTTTTGGGTCGATATACTCACTGCACCCCTGGATATATTTTCCCTAAGGGGTTTTATTCCAATATGGGGGCTTTTTAGGGTATTTATTAGTTTTAGCACCTAGGGTGTCCCAAACCTGAAATGGCCCTAAATAAAATCGTAATGAAAATTGAGTCCCCAGAGTCCAGTTTGGGGCTCCTCATATCTGGGGCTTGTGGTTGAGCCAAGTCGCGCACTAGGGCCACAAATGGGATATCTCTGAAAACGGTAGAATCTGGGGAATCAATATTAAGTTGCATTTCCCTGGTCACATCTACTGTGTTCCAGTGAATAATGAATAAAAATTGAAAAACTGCAAAAAAAGTGAAATTTCACTTCCACTTTGCTTTAATTCCTGTGAAACACCCAACGGGTTAATAAACTTCCTAAATGCAGTTTTGAATACTTTAAGGGTGTAGTTTGTTAGATGAGGTCATTTATGGGGGTATCTAACATACAGGTCAATCAAAGTCACATTAGAACTGGGCTGGTCGCTAAAAAATGTATATTGCAAATTTGCTTGAAAATTTGAAAATTACTACTAAATTTCTAAGCCCCCTAATGTCTTAAAAAAAAAAAAAAAGACATTTAAAAAATAATGCCAAACTACAGCAGACATATGGTAGATGCTAGTTATAAACTATTTTGAGTGGAATAACTGTCTTACATGCAAAATTTTTGGGAAGTTTGAAATTGGTAAATTTTTCACATTTTTCAAAAGATAATTTGATATTTTTCACAAATAACATTTTTTGGACCAAAATTTCTTACTATCTTAAAGCGCAATGTGTCACGAGAAAACAGTCTCTGAATCACATGGATAGGTTAAAGTGTCAAAAAGTTATTCTCACATAAAGTGACACGACAGATTTCAAAAATGGGGCTCTTGTAACTAGTTTGGTAGTTTCTATTTATATATCGTTACGCCACTCTCCACTGACACAGAGTATCCCGCTTTCCCTTGTCTTGCACGCACATAAACTTTCAGTGGATATAAATAGTAACAACTTTGTAATTTATTAAATACCAAGAACAACCACTAAAAACAATTAAAAGTGGGTTACTTGCGTTTAGCTATGTTTTTGCAGTATGTGGCCAACAGTCCTGCAAAGTCCATGCATTTGCTTTTTCGTGCCTCTCCGGCATAGCAGCTCCAGCTCTTCAGCTAAAGCTTCAGAAGTAGACAGGGCGGGGGTTCCACCGCGCACGCGCGCGACGTTTCGGGAGATTCCTCCCCCTTTCTCAAGCACGTACAGTTGTCTCGCAAGAAAATTTTTTTTCCATTCGTGGGATGTAACACATATGGCCCTTTTATGATGGAATTGCAATGTTGGCAATTGAGACATGGAAATGTCCCTTTTCGCTGTACATTTAAAAAAAGTCTGCTTCTTATTTTATTTTTTTATCTAAAGTACTAGAAAAATATGACTACTGTAAACCCGCGATACTAAAGGAGTAATATACTACTTAAATGCCCGTGCGGTAAAGGTATGTAGGGGAGACCGCAGGAGCATTAAAACTAGGCTCAATGAAAACCGGTCAAACATCAGGTTAGCAAAAAAACAACAAGCAAATAATGGGGAAGAAACCAAAGGGGCAAATTTGTGAAAGCATGTACAAGACTTTTTTCAGAACTAACCCCAAGATCAGAACTCCCTGTGCGTTTCTTGCGATACAGAGCATGGGGGTGTACATTAAGAACGACATTGCAAAGTGAAGCAAGGGGGATTCATAAATGAATACTTACCCCCAATGGAAGAAACGGAACTGGTTTTAAAATGTTTCTGTAGATTTTTTATAAGGGATGGTTTTAGGGTTATTTTACACTGTTATAAAAGCGGGATACAAGGGCCGGTACGGCTTGAAAAGGGGGGGGAAAACTCCCAAACGTCCGCCCCCCGGTAAGGCCCGCCTGCCCTTTTTGCTGAAGCTTCTAGTGAAGACCTGGAGCGCAGCCGGAGAGGCACAAAAAGCAAAATGCAGGATTTTGCAGGACTTTTGGGCCACATACACCCAAAACATAACGAAACGCAAGTAACCCACTTAATTGTTTTTAGTGTTTTTTTTGGGTATTTAATAATTACAAAGTTGTTCCCTTTTTTTATATCCACTGAAATTTTAATCTGAAAAAAAAAATGGGCTCTGTCAGAGAGGCCAAAACGGCTCCGCGCTAAGGGGTTAAGGCCTTTCTCTTTTCATACAGTCGGTCCAACATGTGCAGGCGGGAATTCCAAACAGGGAAAACGTCGCTATCAGCTGTTTTGGAAGGGGAAACCAAAACTGCCACTGCAACCGAGGGGGTTTGTGCCGGGCTTTGTAGGAATAGATAAATCATGCACATTTCCGGGCCTTTTTTTCAGAATCTTCTGAAGATCGGGGAAGACTACAGGATCCTTTTCAAAACCAAATTTGAACACTGACCATGCAGGCCATGGCCACCTTCCTCGTGAAAACCCGGGGACCCATGTTCCTCCCATGTCCGTCAACATGTTTCCGATTTGCATTTGGCTCGGAAAACCCACATCATTTTTTGGCAGAAGGGGGACAGTTCCTCCCCGGGTTTTTACTTCTTCGCCGAGGCAAGCCAGGTGTAAACTGCTACCCCGTCCCTACAAAAAGGGGTATGATGGACACACTTGTGGAGGCTGAGATGGGGGTTTTGGGAAGGAGAAAGAGCCGGGACATTGGCGCAGGAGCAGATTTGACAACATGGAGGAAAAAGCCCCCCCCCGCCCCAAGTTTTTTTTTTAAAAGGGGCAGAAAGCAATTTTTACCCGTGGCTAAAGGACATGAACGGGCCATGCCGTATTACAGCTCCACACGCCGCGCGCCGTCACCTTGAACAAACGATAAGTCAAGGGGACTGGCCCCCCCTTCTGTTCTACATATTTGGAAGGTTTGGAAAAGAAATTACGGCTTGGAACCTCCACCTTGGCCGGCACAAGCATTAGTTCTCTGAACGGGGAAGTCCACCATTTGGAAAGGGGAGGGACGCAGTACCAAAAACTTGGACAGAGCACCTTAAGGGTTGACACATACGTTGTCTCTTTGCAATCGCCTCGTAAACGACTGCTGGCGCCGAGTAGCAAGGACAGGGCAGCGGGGAACCGAGATGATGGCAAAGAGAAACACCCCCCTTCTGCGAGGGGGTGAGCCTTGCTGGCTGCAATGGCATGCATGCCACTGGCGCTGCTGCTGGGGGCGGGGGTGAACACCACATCTGACCACGTTTCTCCAGGGCCCACCGGGAGGGGTGACGCTGAATTTTTTGACGCAGGCCGTGGTGCCAATTTACTTCATTTTCCCTGCCCACAGATTCTACTATACACATTTTCACTCCTCCGGTGTTAGCAAAGAACTGCCAACCGCCGAGTATTTGATTTTACCGCCCCCCGGGCTCCGCACTGATAACAACTACCGCCGCTGCCCCCGCTGAGCCCCTGTGCCGCTACTTTCTTGACCTGCAAATGGGTTTTTCTCCCCCCGGGGCCGTTGACTCCAACCTCACACTGCTTTTCCCCCTGTTACTCAGGGCCACACAACCCATTTGCGGGGCTGCGCCCGCCTACACCAACCTGAAGCCTTTTTTCCTTACGATGAAAACCCTTTTTTTCACCCCTCCCAATTGCGGTCGGCACTCATCATCGATTGGTGTTTCATCGCCCATGCGTCCTAAATCCCCGTCTTGGTATGCAGGGGCTGACCTCCACAACATCTATCCCCTTCCGCCTACTGCAAAAGCAGGGGATTTTGGGCCCATTTCTTCGCTGCCAAGTATCCGCTGCCCCCTAAAATTGTTCATCCTCGCTTAGGGGCCTGAGCCCAGACCACAATAAATCTCGGGCTGAGGAACCCGGGATGGGACAGAGGGGGGTTAGGGGGTGAGGGCCGCTGACCCCGCCCCCGGGCCATGCCAACTAAGGGTGTGTCGATTTTCACACGACTCTTGGGTGGGGTTTTTCAATGTCACTGGGGGGAAGTGGAGACCTAGCACAAATCAAGAACCATTGGTTGCTGAACAACACATCGCCCTGATAACGGCAGTTGTGGCCCACCGAGTGACCCCTGCTGCGTGCCCCCCTACTGTGCTCGACCGGGGCCTGCCCAGTGTTTGTGCCACAGCCACTCGCAGTGAAGACCCTGCCACCTCTCTTCTGACATACTGTTTGTTTAAAAAAATGTACAGACATTTTTTGATGAAGATATCTGTAAATGATAAATACACACCCTTTTTTTGACCCAAATGAACCCACTAAAAGTTTGGGGGTAACCCTTGGGAAAATATAAATTTGCGCTCCCAAAGGGGCGGGGAAAAAAATTTTACTTGTATGTCCGTTTAAAAAACCCCGTGTATTTTACTGAAAAAAAAACAAAAACAAGTTTAATTAACCTCGGATATGAATTATGCTACGGCAAAATATCTTTTTTGGGGGTGAAAAAAGAAAGTTTTTTCTAATAAAACTGAAAAAAATACTATTAAACCCTGGATGTAAATTGTGCAAAAGAAATATGCTGCCAAAAAATTACCATTTTGTAGTTTTTTAAAAAACGGCGTGTATTTTACAGAACCAACAACAAAAAACTCGAAATTTAACCCCGGATAAAAATTATCTACAGCCAAAATTTCTTCTTTGGGGGTGAAAAGGAACATTTATTTAATGAAACAACTGCAGAAAAAAATTCTTTAAAATCCTTGATGTATATTGCGCAAAAAAATATGCCCCAAAACAATTACCAGCTTTTAAGTTTAAAAGGGCGTGTATTTTAGGGAACACAACAACAAAAAAATTTGTACTTAACCTTTGGGTTTATGAAAAAAGCTAAGGAAAAAATTTTTCTTTTTTTGGCAGTGAAAAAAAAACTTTTTTTACTAAGTACAAAACCGAAAAAATTTAGTTAACCCCTTGGATGTAAATTCGCAAAAGAAATATGCTGCAACAATTACCATTTTGTACTGTTAAAACGGCGGTATTTTAGGGAAAACAACAAAAAAAAAACTTGTAAAAACCTCAAAAAAATTACTACAGAAAAATTTTTCTTCTGTGCGGTGAAAAGGAACATTTCTTTTATGACCACAACCAGAACAACGCTTAATTAACCCGGGATCTAAATTGCGCAAAAAAAAAGAGCAACCAAAAAAATTAAGTGGGATTTTGATTGTAAAAACGCTGTTTTTTAAATGAAAAAACAACAGAACAGCTTTTAAAACCCTTGGGTATTCCCAAAGTGCTCAAGACTGAGCAGATAGCATTAAAAAGAAAAAGCAGCTGCTTTGGACGCACACTGGAATTCAGTTTTTCCAAAACCCCACAAAATCAAATTAAACGCAAGAGAAGCAACTCTAAGACAACTGTGACCCCCCGCAAAAATCCTGTATAAAAGTAGCTTTTAGTATGAATATCAAACAGCGCGGCGCAGCAGACACTTCCCTACACATAAGGAGAGTATGTGAGGGGCGAGCAGGCGCCCGGACTTATAAAAGGGGTGACGTCACAGAATCCCGCATCTCGATTGGCTTCATCTCTGCACATGTCATGTAGCTACGCCCTTTTTCCCCTTCCCCCAGACTCTACCCCCATGTAACCTTGCTTGCAGCCATTTTATCAAAAAAACGCTTCGTTTCCCCCAATCACCCCAAACTTCGACCTTCGTTTCAGAATCGAAGTTTCCAAATTCTAAACGAATTTCACTTTGTTAGAATCAATTTTTGCCCATCTTATTCCCGGGGCAGCAGGTTTTTGGGCCATGCTGTGGCCCAGGACAGGGATAGTCTATTTCCCCGAAACTAAAAAAAGGTGGTTTAAAAAACTTTTTCCCGCCTTTATCTGGGGGCACAGGTTTTAATGGCAAATGCCGTTCAAAAAAGGTTGGTTTAAAAAACTGCTTTTTTTGGCACTTTTTTTTAAACTGGGGGGCCTGCAGGTTCGGGCTCAGCTGTGGCCCAGGGCAGAAATCATGTCCATTCAAGTAAAATGGTGTACAAATTTATAAAGCCTTTTGGCACTTTTTTAATTTTTGGGGCATGCAGGTTTAAGGGTCATGGGTGTTTCAAGACAGGGGTGTAAAAGTCGTGACTTTTTTTTGTGCCTTTTTTTAAAAAATAAGTGTGTTCCTAAGATTAGCAGAACCATTTGACTGTTGTGGGTGTTAATTCCACTTTCCACCCTGTTTTTGGGGGATAAAATAAAGGGGGTTCCTCTCCCATAACTTTAAGGGGATAGCATAATCTTATCGACTTCGGGAAAACGCTTGGGAAAATTACGATTTCGACTAAACCCGTGAGTAGTCGACGTAATCGCTCATCACTAAACATAACCTAAGATGCATATGAACAGCATGCGGTGAGCGAACTTCAACTTCCCTTTCCTTAATTGTCATAAGTCTTAGGCTAGGTTCACACGGCTTATTTGCAGGCCCTAAATTTCGCCCCGCAATTACGTTGGACAGGGGCGGGGGGAGCGGGGGCCCACCTCGCCGGCCCATAACTTTTATTACCAGCGGCTCGTTAAAACCCCCTGGGAATTCACATGCACTTTTCTCCCCCCCGGGGGATTTCCGGCGAGGGGGAAAAAGAACCTAGTTCCTAAGAATGTGATTACGAAGACTGGGACTATTCCACCGTAATTTGCGCCATCCCCCGCGTATTTCGGAGAAAAACGTCCCTTTTTAAAAACCCCTGTGAACAACCTTAAAGAACTTCATATAAGTTCTTTTTTCCAATTATCTAATCATGATCTTTGGGCTGGGCTCACATTAAATTTCACACCCTGTGGAACTATTCCTGCCCTAATGTAGTTATTCAAACTCGGAGTCTCTCCCAAGATTTTTAAACCCCCTTTTCCGACGTTTTGATTATGAACGCAAAACGCGTAAGCGGCTTTGAAACGGAAACGCGGGGCCCGCTGCCTTTTTTAAAAAAACCCCCGCCCGCGGCCAAAAAAATGCCGCGGCGTCTGAATGACTGAAAAGCGGGGCCGCGCACAGTTTTTTTAAAAGGCCGATCGGGAAAATCACGGTGAATCGCCGAGTCCCACGGCTAACATGGGGCAGATTAGGGTTTTAAAACCCCCCTTCCAATTTTTTCCCCCCTTTCCCCCCCCCAAATTTAAAAGATCTTTTACCCCCTAAATTCCATCAAAAAAAATAAAATTTTTTCCCCCTGGGAACACTAGGGAAAAATTTTAAAGAAAAAAAAAAAAATTTTTTTTACAAAAAAAAAGATAAAAGTTCAAAATCCCCCTTTTATTTTCAAATCTAAAAAAAATAAAAAAAATTTTCATATTTTTTCCCGCCCAAAAAAAAATCCCCTTTCATAAAAAAAAAATTTAATTTTCCCAAAGCCCCCGGAAGGAAAAAATTCCAAAGAAAAAAGAATTTTTTTTGGAATTTTTTTAAAGTAAACAAAAAACCATTTCAAAGTGCTAGCATTAAAAAGACAAATCCCCCAAAAAATGCGCCCCCAAAATGACCCGTAGTACAAAAAAGTTATTGGTCCCCCAAAAAAAGGCCCCAGCGCAATTTCAAGAATAGAAAATGTTTGGAATTTTTTTACAGTATCAAAACATTTCAAAGTGCTAGCATTAAAAAGTACACATCTTCCCACAAAAAATGCTGCCTCACTGACGTCCGTAGTACAAAAAAGTTTTTTGGTCGCACAAAATGGCGCCGCAGCGCAAATTTCAAGAAAAAAAATGTTTGGGGAATTTTTTTTCGGTACAAAACATAACGGGAAAACCCCACAGTTTGGGATTGCTGGATCGATCAACCTTAGAAAAACAGAAACAAAATAATTTTTACCAAAAAAATAAACCCTAAAAAAAAACCTTGCACAAACATGGCGCAAGTACGTTTTTTTTCACATTTTGCCCCCCTTTTTAACTTTTTTGCCGTACCCTAGTAATCAAAAGTAAAAAAAGAATAACACCACTAGAAAAAACTTGTTCCGCAAAAAAAAGCCCCCATATGCTATTTGGTGATAAAAAAAAAAGGTATGGCTTTCAGAAGGCAAAAAGCAAAAAAAATTAAGCCCAAATTTTTAGACCTCCCCTCAGGAAGGGGTTTTAAAATTCCATAATCCAAAAACAGATCCCCTTAAAAAGCCACTTTAATATTATTATTGTCTTGTTCATTTTCATGATCTGAAAAAAACTTTGTATGCCTCCAGTAGCCATCTATCTTTTTGATTTGGTTTACTCAAGAAACTTTCCATGCAACCAATTAGTTTTAGAAAAAAGTCACAGCATTCCTTTTGGATTCACCAAAACTAAACTGACCCACAGTTAAATATCACAGTACCAATAATTACAAAAGGTCAGTTATGAAATATAACTTTTAATGTCTCATATTAAAACCATACCTATATATATAATGAAGACAAAAAACACATAAATAGATAAATAGCATGCAGATAGCATACAAATACATCCAACTTATGAATATTCAGCAGTGCATCTATACAGCTCCAGAACACTAAGGGAACATTAATAAAAAAGGCCTTCAAGTGAATTTGTTGACTCTTTTTTTTCAGTGTATTTGCGCCCCAATCAAAAGTGGGTTTTTTTGGGGATTATAGATGAGTCTAAATTTAAACACACTATATAATGCGCCTAATATTTAAAAAAGGCCATAGATGGCTAAAAAAAGTCATTTTTCACGTCAAGGGAAGTACAGTGAGCCCTGACTGGAACCCAGCCCACTGTCCCTGCCTACTTGAAGTGCTGACCTAGGCGGCAGACGTCAACTGGGCGACAGTCCCTGCGCTGCTAGAGTGATGGGGCCGTCGGAAGGAAGAATAGTCAAACAGTCCGGGTCAAAACCAAGCAGAAACGGCATGCCACAAAACGGAACCAAAGAGAGACCTTAAACAAGCCGGGGTCCAAAGCCAAACGGGAGCGAGGTACAAAATCAGAACATAAGACAGGGTCAGGAAACAAGCTGAGGTCAGGTACACGGATAAACAAACAAGCAATAAGCACAGGTATGAAGGCAGCCAGGAAATATCACAGGCGCAGCACTCAGCAAGCAGGGAGTTTAAATGTGATTCCCGGATACCACCCCTGTAGCTGATTGGAGCGGCCTCCGGGTCCTCCCATTGGCTGGTGCCCCCTGTCCGGAGCGGCTGGACCTCTGTCACTCACAGAGCTGCCAGCAGAATGTGTATCAGGGTGGGGTCGCAAATCAGCTGCTGCAGAACGTTGCTCCCTGCAGACCGAGCGCCGCCCAGCACTGACAGTCATTAGAATAGCATGTCAGTGAAAAGAAACTATGATAGTGATCTTGCTAGGGGGACCACAGGTCACAGCAAGACCTGTGGTGTGCTGGCTCTTGCTATATGTAGAATAAAGGGTGAGAGCAGCAAAAATAAATTTCTAATTTAATGTAGTAAAAATTAAAAAAAATTAAAAATCTGAACATCAGTGGATTATTTCATGTAAAATGAGTTTTAGATTCTATTAAATGTAAATGAATTTTACAGGAGATATTTTTATATATTTTTATATTAACTTTATGTGATAACATTTTTCATTAAATTTAAATAATTTAATTTTATATAGTTTGATATTTATCATAAATTACTTTTTATTATTGTACTGGTGTAAGTTGAGAAATAAGGGATATTTTTGCCCCTTACAGCAAATCGAGCACCACTTCGACTCCTCAGGATCAGACAGACCACATTGAAATAGGTCTGCCTGATCGAGCAATAATGTGCCTAGTCTTGCTGAACCACATTCATATATGTGTCTAATATTTCGAGTGTGGTGTGACACACCTCCAGAACGCCCCCAAAATGCCCCCTCATGTTAGGCGCATTAAAAAGTGTTCAGTGTTACGAACAATGCGCCTAACATATTTACTAGGCGCATTAGACATCGTGGACTTCTCACTTAGGCACATTTTATGTCATAAAAGGGTGAGAAATCCAATCATACATGTCTCCCTAAGACCTTTTCCACCTGCTTACCATGTAAGTGCAGTGAGTATTTTGGGCTATATCCTGTTATTTCAGTGTTTTTCTCTTTAGTCAGTACTATTATACAATAAATAGAGAAGTGTTCTAACTATACTATTGGTGTCTCTAGGCACAAACATTCATGTTTTGTTAATAGCATTCTTAGTTACTCAGCTATCCAGCTATCCTAGTAATCATACGTCCAATTCTAGCTTCTCTGGTATTCTGGATATCTGCAATCTGTCACCTGCCTTTCTATGAAACTCAAGCACCAATCTTTGTTTACTTAGTGCAACAATGTCTCCATGCACCAATCTGACCACTGCAGTCAATCACTGGCCTCAGCAGCCTTATATTGTTCAAACAGGCGTGCCGCTGAACCGAGTGATTAGCTGCACCAGTCACATGGGTACATGGACACATCTTTGCTGCAAGTACATAAAGATGGTAATGATCTGAGCGCTGGTTTTTAACAGATTATTAAAAAATATTTAGTTTTAGCATAATCCTTGCTGTTAGATTTTTTTTTATATATTAATCTCAGCCAGCCCTCATCAATAAGATTATACTAAAGTCACTGAATAACACAATACAATAACCAAAGAAAGCCATCATTCTGTTGCTAAGGTAAAGAAATGGTATGCAAGGAAAAATATATATATATATAAAAAAAGACTGTACTTAGACCTGGACAAATAAAAACACCACTGGTTATACACAGTAAAAAGAGCTGAATAAACAACAATTAAATTCAAAGATGGTGACACCTTGTTCGATGTTGTTTGCTTTTCTGCTTCTTTTCCATTCAGCCCAGACAATCATGACTACAGGGGTCTTTGACTTACTACAAATAGTCCAAAGGTTGTAAATCCAGCACAACCCCTTAGTAAATCATATAAAAACATGCACCTAGAGATGATAGGAACTGTAAGCTGATGCATTTCGGGCTAGAAAAATGTGCCCTTAATCATAGCGATGACAGAAAAGACTGCTATGTGCTACATATTTATACATGTGGTTAACTACCAACTATTCCATATCCTGCTCTTATGCAAATAAGTTGCCAACTGTGCTACATACACTTACCAACAACGTGGAACATATCACTCTCCGCTTGCTTTCCAAACCGGAACCAAGGTGACTAATTTCTGGTATTGCGCAGTAGCACAAACCAGCGACTACTGGCAAGGGAAGCCGCGCATGCATATTAACAAGGAGAGCAGAACATGAATAAGAACAGTGTCAACAAAGCAGTCAAACTGTATCAAATAATGCATACATTAAAAACAGTAATTACAAAGTTGCCCCGCGGTCTGCGGTTATATCAGAAAACTAAAGAGAAAAACGCTATAGCTTAAACTAATAGTAACACATTGATTCCTGTTTGATATTTAAGCCTTTTCGGTGCAGCAGTATCAAGGATAATTATCCAATAGGCCTCCCGATTGCGAAGTTGGCGCTCCATGTTCCCATCTCTAACTGACCTGAACACCCTCTCTATTGCTTTGACTCGTAGGGAACTATAATCTGCATGATGCTCATGAATGAGTCAGACCTGACTTGTTTCTATTGGGCCCTGATGTTATATCATTTACGTGTTCTAAATACCTTGTTTTAAACTTTCTGATGGCACTACCTATGTATTGTACATTACAGGTGGAACACCATGCTTGGTATATCACATATTGTGAGTTACAGTTAATGAACTTTTTATTGGAAACCTTAAGTTGCCCTTAGTGTTCACAAATTCCTTACTAGGACTTGCAAGTGTGCAGGTTCGGCATGGTCTTAGCCCACATTTGTAAAAGCTTTTACTGCTTAACTATGTGGACCTAGAAATATTAGACATGTAGCAATTAGATGCAAGTATGTTCCCTATAGTTTTTGCATGATGTGGTACAATGGTACAGCCATTGGCAAGTACTGAATTTAATATATGATCTTTGCGCAACATGGATAAATATTTTAAAACTATATTTTTTATTGCTTGAAATTGTTTGGTGTGATTCAACACTAATGTGGGTAATGTTTTAAAGGCTTCTTGTTTATTCTTCTTATAATAAAGTAGATATTTTCTGTTTTTTTCTCTCTACCTTTTGAATTGCATTAGTCAATAATTCTTTTGGATAACCCCTGCTTTTAAGTCTAGCACAGATTTGGTCATTTTCCATTTTGAAGTCGGTGTCTTGGCTACAGTTCCATTTGGCTCATCTAATTTCCCCAGTGGGAATAGACTTGCAGGTGGATTTTATATGGTAACTGTTGAAGTGTAGTATGATATTCCCTGCACTTTATTTCTTAAAAGTTTTTGTGGAAACAGGATGGTTAGGGCTACTGGTCATGGTCAGTTGCTGATCCAAAAAATTGATACTATGCCTAAGACATGCAAAAGTGAAAGCAAGATTAAACGGATTATTATTGAAATAAGAGATGAGGGAGGATACGGCAGATACATCGCCCCCCCCCCCCCCCAAACAATAAGGAGGTCATCGATGTACCTGCCGTACCACTCCATATGAGACAAAAATGGATTGTCCATAGTTAACAAGTATATCTCTTTCCACCACGACATAACCAAGTTCGCTAGGGATGGGGAGTATTTTGCTCCCATAGATACTCCAGTCAGCTGCAAGTAGAACTGATGGTCGAACAAAAAATAATTATGGGACATAAGGAATCTAACTACTTGCACTATGAATTGTTGCAATTTCACAGAATAATTGCTATATCTACTTAAATGGTAAGTTAGTGCCTCTATTGCAACTGCAGGAGGAATACTGATATATAGAAATTGTACATCACTGGTGATCTACATGGAATTATCAGACCATGCTAGAATTTGAACTGCAACTAACATGTCCCTAGTGTCTTGCAGGAAGCCGGGAACCCTTCTGACTAATGGCTGTAACAAGGAGTCAACCCATTTGCAGAGCCTTTCTGAGAAGGAATTGATCCCTGAGACAATTGTTATCATGGGTGGTTTCAATAATTTTTTGTGGATTTTGGGGACCCCATATATAACTGGTATAACTGGACTATCCTGTTTAATATAATCCGCTTGATTGCGGTTAAGAGTGCCCAAAGATAGACCTTTGTCAACTAACTTGTACAATTCTACATTGAACTTGGCTGTGGGATCATTTTGGAGGCGACAGTATGTGATGGTGTCAGATAATAGCTGCTGTATTGCTTCATAATATTTGTCTTTGTCCATTACTACTACCATCCCTCCTTTATCACCATTCTGATTTCTATGCTATCCAGGGACCCAAGATGTGATAACACAGCTTTTTATTTGGTGTTTAAATTAAACATCCCTCCCTTGGTCACATTGCTATGCAGTATTCTAAGATCTCTCTCAACTAGGAGTTTAAATCTATTCATAGCATATCCATAGCATCCATGACTTACTGCATTTCCTTCACATCCTAGCCCGCTACACAAATTCCTCATCTGGTATCACTGTGCTATATTGTTTCTATAATTCCCGTTCACATTTATGGGAGTTACAGAAACAGCAGATCATTGCAAGCTCTACTGTCTTCATAATCCCAGCTATCTGGAGTATCTACCTAAACTCCAGTTGAGAACATTGCAGGTGAGAACTTTGAGACCTGCACCTATCATACATGGCCTATCTATTTAAAGGGGTCGGATACAGGGTTGGATAAAGAAGGCAACATCAAATGCTTTATTGACTTTATTATACAAAGAATTCAGTGATTACATACGACTAAAAGAAGATAGTGTGATATCGCATACACTTTTGGATAATAATATAGATTACAAAGGCAAAGCACGCATAATATGGATTACAAATACTTATATTACACCCTATATTGTAACCACTTCACCTAGAGTCATATCATCATCTATTTGGCATCAGCTGGGAGAAAAGGGCCAGCGAAGATGGAGAGAATTCCTGGGACCAACCCTATGTACACCTCTATGCAAGTCAAAGCTTCACCAGGTATCGTATTCTTCATCTGTCCATAACATCAACTGTGAGAAGCAAACAGCGAGGACAGAGAGATCCCTGGGATTCATCACTGTGGCGGTGAGGTGTCCCTCTATTGCCCACAAGTCCAGATACTTCTAGCCTCACAGCCCTCTTCCCCACTTTATATCTCATTTTGAAACAAATGCCTGCATAACCAAGTGTTACGCAAACTAACAGATCAGTAGTTTTCAAGTATAAGGCCACCCTCCTCCGAATGGCCAGTTCTTCAGAGGTCAACTTGGCACTGGAAAAATACATCACCGGATGTTGAACACTCACGGTTCCCATCAACCAACGTTATGTGGTACAGTGTTCTCATAACAAAACTATGCTAGAAACACTGATAAGAGAGCTCACCAAGCATTACCAGGAATTTTACAGAACTTACACGCTAACTATTATCATCTAATATTCTTAAAGAGATACTGTCAATATGGACTCCGGATGGTCAATTAATATCTTGGCACTACACCCATCACAATTTAGTCATGGAGCGTTCCAGAATTTGTATGATGACTAGTGCTGTCATTCCAAGAAGTTTTTTCATACTTCCGCATGAGCAGCGCAAGCTTTAGGGTGCTTTCACACAGTGCATTTTTTGGTGCGTTTTGACGCGTTTTCGGATGCGTTTTTTTGTGCAGAAAGGCACAGCAATTAAAGTACATTTATACACAAAAACACATTCTAAAACACAACAAAAAACACACTAAAATGCACCAAAAATGCAGCTGCATGTGAAAGCACCCTTGAGGATCTTCTGTAACTCGTAATGGCAAGACACTCAGTTTTGAAAATGTGTGCCACCAGTGGAGCAATTAAAATTAACCTTGAGGTAATTTTTTTACATTTTTTTTTTTACAATTAAAATTTTAACAATAAAAAAAATATCTGAGTGTTTTATGTCCAAATTTGTCTGTTAATTAATCTGTTAATTAAAAAAATATAGTTAAGCTTTTTTTTAAAAAAAAAATAATTATTTTTTGAAATATAACTTTTTGAAATGCTTTCTTTGGTCTTTTTTTAATTTAAATACAATAAATTGTGTTTAACTATTGCTTCCACAGAACTTAAAATTAACTTCTGGAAAGAAAACATTGGAAACATAGGGGACCACACTAAGGAAGCTGATGGTAGTCAGAGGATGAGGTGAAAGAGAGAAAATGTCACTGTCTAGGGGTACCACCATCTGCCTGATGCTGTTGTCTCATTGTACTCATTAAAGACTCTCGCTGCGAAATGCTGCAGGAGTGGAAAGGTGTGGGCCATGAGGCTCATAGAAAGAAGGGAAAAATAGGGTTGGTGGTGGAGTGTAGTATGGCCATAGAGAATGGAGAAAAGATCTGGTGCTTCTGGAAAGGAGGAAGAATATAAGAAATAAGTATGAGAAGAAAGAGGCCAGGGCTGAAGGAAAAGATTTTGATGGGGTCTTCCGTGGAACTGGGAGAGTTATTCAGCAGAGTACTATGTGGCTTATAATGTGGTTGGCTAGTTTTGTGTGGAAGGAAATTACCTGTGTGTGATGATATGTTTGTGAGGGTGTGTATGATTTTTGAATGGAAAGAAAGTGCAAGTATGCATGTGCAGAAGGAATGGATGGGCCTGGAGGGTAGTGCAGGACTTCCCAGACAGTTTGCGTAAGTGCAATGTGGCACTAACACACCTGCTCGGAGGTCATTAGGTTCATCCAAAAGTTTGATGGATCTAAAGATTCTCATTAGGGTCATTACACGGTCCTGCCCCCTCCAGTTGTCTAATCTGAGATGAATTGTTATCCCTAAAATGAAGCACCTGTTTATCCAATCTCAACAAAGAATCGCAGGAGAAGCTTGTGAAATTCTCAATGTCTATGGACGTAAACAAGCAAATTTGGGGCCTCCTTACAAACGGGGGCCAAAAGTGGCAAAAATTTATTCCGGGGTTAACAAGGGGGCAACGCTTCGCGGGTGACCCCGGGTTCCTGATCAGGTATACTGCTGTCAGCAAGACCTGTGGCGATTGATTCTGGGGCCACTTCATGAGGAACTTCAGAGGGCTGTGTGCTTGTTGTAGTTTTATAAAAAAGAAAAATAAAAATTAGTCTTGTTCAGAATTTTATTTAACAATGAGAGATGGGCGAATTTACCGAAATTCGTTTCGATCACTTCGCCGAATTTCTCGGCAAAAAATAATTTTCTTTTCCAATTACTTGGGCACGAACACTTTAAAAAACACATTTCCGGGCGCACAGAGCCTGCGGGGTTGCTGTAGAACGTTTTTCCATGTTTTAAATAGCAGAGGGATTGGGAAAATGGGGATACCCAAGTGGTTTTTTGGCACGCACAGCCACGCCGCGCTGAGAACTGGGACAAAGAAATTTGTGCACAGACGCCAAAACATGGGGACAAAAATGAACAGTGTGAGTCAGGCAGAGAAAGCAGCAGCTAGGTCAGCGTGGCACAATGAAAAGTGTGTAGGACGGCAGCAGAAACACATAGTCAGGCAGTGGCACAATGACATTCTGGGGGGCAAAAACAGGAGTAGGCCCCAGAGTGGACAATGACACATGTTTAGTCACCGGGAGCCCCGCAGCCCTGGGGTCAAAGGGCCCAAAGACACAAATGGGAGGCACGCAACAGCATGAGGTCAGGGAGGGGCACAAGACATTCTGGAGTGGGAAAAAAAAAGTAGGCCCCAAGGGGACAATGACACGTGTGTAGGTCACGGCACACCACACAGCGCAGAGGTCAGACATGGGACAATCACATTTGGAGGGGCAAAAACAGGAGTAGAAATGGGACATGACACAGTGTGGAGTCACGGCAGCACCACACGCAGCAGATCAGACAGTGCACAATACAAGTGTGAGGTCACGGCACCCCAAACAGCACATAGTCAGGGAGTGGCACTGACATCTGGGGGGGCAAAAACAAGATAGGCCACAGAGTGGACAAATACCATGTGGGGTCACCCGCAGCCTTTTGCACAGGGGACAAGCATTTTTTGGCAAAAAAAATGGCACAATGGACAAACCCTGTGAAGGCACAGACAGCAGCAGTGAGGTCAGGCATGGGACAATGAAATTCGGAGGGGGCAAAAACAGGGGTAGGCCCCCAGAGTGGGGCAAAGCACAGTTTTAGTCCGGGGAGCAGCCACAGCGCAGCATAGGGCAACTGGCACAATACACAGTGTGGAGGTCACACAGCAGCCACAAAGCAAGCCTGAGGTCAACAGTGGGCACAAGACACAGTGTGGAGTCACGGCACCCACAAGCAGCAGCAAAAATCAACAGTGGCACATGACATAAAGGGGGAAGGTCACGGCAGCAGCCACAGCAGCACATGAGGCCCCATGGGAAATACACGGTTTTTGGTCACGGCAGCACCACAGCACAGCATGAGGTCAGACAGGGCACAATGAAATGTTGGGGGTCACGGCAGCAGCCACAGCAGCAGCATGAGGTCAGACAGTGGCAAATGACAATTGGAGGGGGCAAAAACAGGAGTGGCCCCAAAGTGGGACAATGACACGTGGTAGGCACGGCAGCAGCCACACAGCAGCATGAGGTCAGACATGGCACAAGACAAGTGTGAGGTGGGTGGGAAGCCATCCCTGGGAAAGAGGTTGGTGGCAGATGGAGAAACTGTCAGCAGATGTGTGGCATCAGTGCGGAGGCGGCATCAGAATAGTGTGCTGGAGCAGGTAGTTTGAAACCCAGACTCATTCTCACAGTTTGGGTGATGCACCCTGGCTGAATGTAGTCACGCCTAAGGACATTGGTGTGTGGAAATCCTGGCCGTCCCACGCACTTATATCATCTTGACAAAGGTCAGTCATTCCACATTTCCCGGATGACAAGCCGGGTTCAACCTTGGGTAACGATAGGCCCCGCCGCACTGAAACACCCGCTCTGATGCCACACAACTGCCGGCAGGACAAGCTTCTCACTTCAAACTCGTCAAGTTGCGGCCACACATCCAGTTTGGCTGCCCCAGATAGTCCAGCAGAACTTCTAACTTGGGGTGCAGAGTGCAGTCCAAGTAGGCCACCACCTTTGGTTCAGGGACTGCTCCAGGTCCTGCTGCTGCTGCTGCTGGCGAACTACCCTCCTCACAAGGTGGGTGAAAGGAAGCTTCTCATCCAGTGACTCCAGACTTAGGTTACTGCTGAATGGAGCTAGTACTGCCTCTACCCCCCACCTTTCCTCCAGCAGCCGCGCAGTAAGTACGTGAGCGCTGGAGGAACCCCCCATACAGACCTGACAGAGGAGGGACGATCCGCACAGAGCAGCGGCCAACTGATGACGGATGATTTACCCTATAGTATTGAGTTTTGTACCTCCCTCTCATAGCGGGGAAAAGGCTCCCATTTTGGACCGGTAGCGAGGGTCCAATAGGGGTGGAGAGCCAGAAGTCCACCCTCTGCCGGATGCTGACTATTCGGCATGTCACTAGCCAGGCAAATAAGCATGCTGCGGGCCATCTGCACAAGAGATATGGGGGGGTGGGGGGGGTGACTCCGATGGGGCTCCCTGCCTCCATTTCCCAGTATACTGCCACGGTGCTTGCGGGTCATCTGGCCTCATCTTCCTCATCTCCATCCACCGTCCTCCAGCTGCTCCTGCTCCTCCTTTCTGTCACTGGGTAGAAAATCCACTCAATATCACCAGACAATGCTTTCTGCACCAATGTCCACCACCTCCTCCTCCTCCATTTCAGTCCCCACCGACTCATTTGGCCGCGAGATGTAGGCCGCCACGTCTCCATCCCCTGCCAAGACAGATTTTTCAGCATCTGTTCCAGAACATGAAGCAGTGATGACGTTATTCATCCCGTAGAACTTGCGACAGTACAAAAAACGTCCCTCCTCGAATGGCCTCAACAATTGCAGGTGTCACGACATGAGCTCCACTGGAAGACATCAAAGAAGTTACACAGGGGATACTTCTGACTGCCTGGATCATCAAAAAAATCGTTATGGCCTTTCTCTGTTCATACAGTCGTTCCAACGTGCAGGCTGGAAATTCCCAACGGTGAAAACAACGCATATCAGAGTGTGAGGGGAGGCGTTTCTGCCCCTCGCAACTCGGGAGGGTGTGCCTGGCTTTGTAAACGAATTGGATAAAGTGCATGCACAGTTTCCTGGCCATTTTCATAATGTTCTCAAGATCGTGGAAGACTTCAGGAACCTTTTCACAACCAGAATATTGAACACGTGCGCCATGCAGGGCGCATGGACACATCCCTCCTGCTCGGTGCAGCGCGACACCAAGTTCCACTCATAGTCCGTCAACCATGGTTTCCGATTTGCAGTTGGCGCGGGAGAAAAGCCACACATCGATTTCTTGCTGCATGACGCGGATCCAGATCCCTCCCCTGTGTGACTTCGAGTCAAGCAGGTGGTAGAACTGCGTGACACGCTGAGCCTACACAAGTGTATGATGTAGCAGTACTTGTGAAGCTGAGATGGGGTGGGGTGTAGGTAGGAGGAGGAGGCGGACATTGGCGCAGGAGCAGCATTTTGACAACGTGAGGAGAAAGCGGCGTCTCCTGTCCAAGTTGTTGGTGTGTCCTGGCTGATAACACATTCAACCTCAGTGGGCCGTAAAAGGACAATGTACTGGCCCTGAACCGTAGAACCAGCACCAGACGTCCGCTGCTGCCGTGCACCTTGGAACAAACCGTATAAGCTTAAGGACTGGCCCACCCTTCTGTACTACATATTTATGAGTGCGGTACTGCCTTTTTAGGAAAAGAAATTAACGCTTGGAACACTCCATCTCGGCTCGGCACAAGCCATTAGTTCTCTGAATGGTGCAGAGTCCACCATTTGGAAAGGGAGGGACTGCAGTACCAACAACTTGGACAGGAGCACGGTCAGCTGCTGCACCTTAGGATGGTTGGACGCATACTGTTGTCTCTTTGCAATCGCCTCGCTGAACGAATGCTGGCGCCATGAGTAGCGAGGAGCAGGAGCATCTGGACCGGGAGATGATGTCAAAGAGAAACAGCTCCCTTCTGCAGAGGTGGTGGAGCCTTGACTGGCTGCAATGGCATGCGTGCCACTGGGCGCTGCTGCTGCTGCTGTTGCTGCGGCGGCAGGATGGACCACCACATCTGAGCCACGTTTCTCCCAGGCCACCGGATGGTGACGCTGCATGTGTTGACGCAGGGCCGTGGTGCCAACGTTAGCTCCCTGGCCACGCTTCACTTTCTGCTTACAGATTCTACATATACCCATATTCGGCTCCTCCGGTGTCTTAGCAAAGAACTGCCACACCGCCGAGTATCGGATTTTACCGGCAACGCTCCGCACTGAGTGACTACTGCCGCCGCTGCCTCGCTGAGCCCCTGTGCCGCTACTTTCTTGGACCTGCGAAGCGGGTTTTTTACCCCGTGGACCCTTGGCTCCCGACCTCACACTGCTGCTATCCTGCTGACTCACGGCCACACGACCCACTTGCTGGCTGCGCCGCTGCCTGACGCGCAAGCTGACGCCCTCTTCTCCTGACGATGATGAAGCCCTTGCCTCACCTGGTTCCCAAGTGCGGTCGGCTACATCATCATCTATTTGTTTCATCGTCACTGCTGTCCTCATCACCGGTCTTGGTATGCAGAGGCTGACCCCTCACAACATGACCTCCCATGCCACTCTCACCATCTATACTTTGCCGCCTACTGCAAGAAGCAGGGGATATTGGCCCCATTTCTTCGCTGCCAAGTAGCTGTGACTTTCCCTCCCCAAAATTTTTTCATCCCCCCGCTATTTTAGTTTGGGTCCCGAGGGCCCAAAAACCACATAGTAGATCCCCGGTGGGGAAACCTGTGGACAAGGCGGGGTTTTTAGGGCAATGAGGGGGGCCCCTGACCCCCCCCGGGAAAAGCCAATAAGGTTGTTTTTGACGTTCCCACCGAATCTTTCTGGGGGGTTTTCATATGTCATCTGGGAGGAAGTGGATGACCTAGGGCAACCAAAACAAGAAAACCCTTGGGGGTTTCTAGTCCCGACACGGGCCCCTAGTGACAGCGGCAGTTTTTGGCCTCACCCAGGGACCCCCGCTGCGACGTCCCTTGCTGTGCTGCGACTGCTCCAGGAATTGTTTGTGCCTCTGCCACTCGCAGGTGAAGAGCCTGCCACCTCTCTGTCTGACATACTGTTTGTTCTAAAATGTACAGACACTGTTTGATGAAGATATCTGTATATGATAAATACACACCCTGTATTTGACACCAAATGAACCCAGTAACAAGCTTGGTAACCCACAAATATAAATTGCGCTCCACAAATGTGCAGGAAAAATTGACTTGTATGTGCCGTTTAAAAAACTCTGTGTATTTTACTGAATATAAAAGCACAAACAGGCATAATTAACCTTCGGATATGTATTATGCTACAGAATTTCTTCTGTGGCGGTGAAAAACAAAGTTTCTTTCACTGAGTACAACGCTTAATTAACCCCTCGATGTAAATTGCGCAAAAGAATTAAGCAACCACAAACTAGTAGCTTTGTAGCGTGTTACAATTGCGTGTTTTCTACGCCACACAATAATAGATAAAATTGTAATTAACCTTCGCTTGTGAATTATGCTACAGGAAAAATGTATATATTTTGGCATTGAAAATGACGGTTTCTTGTGGTCAGCACACCAGCAAAACAACGCTTAATTAACCCCTGGATGTAAATTGCGCAATAGAGTTGAGCAGCCAAAATTGAAGTGGTATTTGTATTGTAAAAACGCTGTTTCTTTAAATGAATACAACAGGAACTGGCTTAGATCCCACTTGGATATTGAATGTATATGCAGCTGCAGTGGACGCACACTGGATTTCAGATCCAATACCCCAAAAAAATCTGAAATAGAATATTAAGAGAACAGTCTTTGAGACAAGCTGAGACACCCCACAAAAATCGCTGTATAAAAATCAGTTCTTCAGTGAGAGCCATTACAATCGGCCGCGGCAGCACCTTCCCTGATCAGTACAATGAGAGGAGTGCGAGCTCCCGGCGTCGCGCCCGGACTTATATAGTGTGGTGACGTCACAGAATCCCGCCGGTTTCTGATTGGCTTCACCTCTGCACATTTCATGCAGGCTATGCCCTTCTTCCTCCCAGAGCGCTTTGCCCCATGTAGCGCCATGTGCTCGCAGCCATTTTATCAATCAAAAGCACACTTCGTTCACCCGAAGTACCCCAAACTTCGACTTCGTTCAGAACCGAAGTTTTCCTGAAATTCTAAACGAATTCCACTTCGCCCATCTCTAATTAACAACTTCCAAAAAATAAATATGGTAAACCATATATGTATGTACTTGCACATATCTTTATTGTTAACGCGAATCATGGCAAGAAGTAAAAGTGCTTAATTTTTTAAAAAATTTTATATACACTATTCATTGAAAATATGTGAGGCCTGAACTGCCGTGTCATCTAGTGGCCGTTTGTTGACCAGAAACCCAAGGGTTCTTGATTGGTTGACTAGGTCATCCAGTTCCTCCCAGATGACATCTGACTAGTGTTGAGCGATTACGTTGGCTATCGCCAGCGGGTGATAGTCGAGAGTCGGCTCACTATCGAAAAACCTTATCGATGGTGAGCAGTCGATTATGAGCGATGACCATTAAAGTCTATGGGAGAGCAACAACACCTTCATTCTTACACCCAAACAGGGCTGGAGAAGCTGGAATTAACATCCACAACAGTCAAATGGATACCTGCTACATCTCACACACAACACTTAGGCTATAAAAGCCACAGACAAAAAGTCACACACCATTCACTATCCCTGTCTTGTACCACAGCATGACCCTTAAACCTGCATCACCCACAAATTAAAAAGTGCCAGAAGGCAGTATTATTTGAACCATCATTTTACTTGAACTGGACATTGAATATCACTGTCCTGGAACGCAGCATGACCCTAAAAACCTGCATGACCAACAGATTAAAAAGTGCCGGAAAAAGGAGTCTTTCAACCACCAATTAAGTTGAACTGGACATTGACAAACCTTGTGCTGGACCGCAGCATGACCCTTAAACCTGTCTGACCCACAGATTAAAAAAGTCCGGAAAAAGGAGTCTTTCAACCAACATTTTAGTTGAACTGGACATTGACTATACCTGTTTCCCGTGCCACAGCAGACCCAGGGCCAGAGTTACAGTGGGTGCGGTGAAAGCCCGGCTGGCTCCGGCATCTATTAACACGCAGGGTTTAAAAAGCCCCTGATGACGCAGCAACGAAAACTATCGTGCTGAAGCAGAGTGCAGAAGTGGAAGTGTGAGAACTCCAGCCTTCCTCAGTACACATCAAGACCTGGGTACGCTTTCCCCTCCGTATGAGTGCGGACCAATTGAGCTTCACTTGGAAATACATGGTGGTTAACGCTCCAGTTCCACCCAGGTGCCCTTTTCTTGGCATTCTTTTCCTTTTTACTCAACGGGTGGAAGAAATTGTCTCTGTAAATTTGTTCTCTGTCCGTGCTCCAACTCCATGTCCCCCTGAATAACCTACATCTGTCAGTTTTCCTGTCACTCCCTTGTACAATTCAGAGGAATTTTTTACCAGCTATTTGTACATGCAAGTTTTTTAGTAGTTTAATTCTAGAAAACACATTTTTAAAATAGGATGGAATCCCACCATGTCTTTGTTTCTCTTTTTTTAATTGTATTAAATGGGTTGTCTCAATACAGGGATTGATAGCTATGTTAAAGATCTTGCAAAAACAAGTCATTTTGCAATATGTGTCCATTAACAGTGTCCTACCTATTCCTGTTTCTGACAGCACCATCACCCTTGAGCCACTCTTGACAATTGTGAAGAACAAATGTCTGTTAGAAACAAAAATTTTTTTATAATAGGACCTGTAGTATTGCTGCATTTCAAAGCAGCATGACCCAAAAAATTATAAAAATGACTTCTCAGCCACTGTTAAAAATTGTGAGGGAGAAATGCCAGTTTGAAGCCACGTTTGTGTTACAAAGGACCATGATTATAGCTATATCTCACAGCAACATGACCTCAAAACCATTGACAATGCGAAAACGTCTGAAGATAAAGTGAGTAAATGGAATACGGTGTTGTCATGACACCTTGCTGTCTTTTACAGTCTCCTCACAGCAAAACCAGAAAAATGAACTGTTGGGAAAAGAGAATAAAAATTGCAGTAAGAAATGATCATTTTAAAAAACATTTTTCAAGAGGACCATTTCTGTTTGAAGAGGAATGTGAAGTAGACCGGCAACTAATCGGTGACACTCGCAATTGGGGCCACAACATCATCAGAGATCCATGCCTGATATCATCTTGATGAAAGTCAAACGATCCACATTATCTGTGGAAAGCCGGATGCGTTTGTCTGTAAATGACTCCTCCAGCTGTGCTGAAGGTCCGCTCAGATATGACGCTGGCTGCTGGGCAGGACAACACCTCTATGGCGTGACGAGCCAGCTCGGGCCATTCGTCCATTTTGGATACCCAGAAGTCTATTGGGTCCGGAACACATACAAAAAACTCGGTGTTGAGACCAGATAGTCGGGCACCATGATCTTAAGCTGATCTCTGTGTGTTGGATGTGTGCCCTGCATTGCATGCGTTGGTGAGGTGGAAAACAAAGATTGTCAGAGGTCACCCATTAGGCTTCTGCCACCTTGCCTGCTGCTGCCGCTACGCCTACTTGGCACTCTACTGCTGTCACGTCGCTGATGTTGTTCCACCGTGACATTTGAAGAACGTGAAGCAGATGCAACAGATGTCTCCAGTTGATCAATCAGCAAGGTCTCCATTTCCTGCATTTTACTCTCTATTTGGGTGGGTGGAAGGAAAGTGCTGAGTTTTGTTTTGTACCGGGGATCCAGGAGGGTGGTCACCCAGTAACTGTTGTTCATTTTGATGGCCTTAATGCGAGGATCATGTTGGAGGAAATGGAGCATCCAAGCACTCATGTGAGAGATGGAGCCTTGATTTCCCAAGCCTCTGGGTCGAGGGGCACTAGCAAACTGATCTTCCTCATCTTCCTCCTCCGCCTCAAATACGCGCCAACCTCTTTCCAAGGCAGGGACGTCGGTAACATCGGTGTCTAGGAATACCTCCTCCTCCTCCTCCGCTGCCTCTGGCACAGCTTCAACACAGCCCTGACTTGCCTGAGATGATGCGCCACCTTGCACTAGCTCTGGACCCCGAACCACTGCCTAATGAAGACCGATGAAATTGTGAAACTGTCGGGCCTTGTGGATTTGACGGAGAGAAAGGCTCCGTGTCCGCATCTGTGTCGCCTCCTCCTCCGTCGCTGGCGGACCTGTTGTTTCAGAGTGTCCCAACGATCGTTCAAGAACTAAGATCACCACAATGCTCATGCTGACAAGGGCATTGCCCACGACCATTTTTTGGGGGGTTCTTTAAAACTGGCGAGGATGGGCAGAGCCTTTCCCCCTTTCCTCCATTTTCGTTGGGTCAAAACCCCGAAATTTCCCCACCGACGCTTGTCAGGCCCCTGGGGTTTTACTTTTGGACGCGTAATGGGGCAAAAGCGCTGCTGCCACAAAACCGGGGGCCCTGGGAGGGTGGAATTTTCCCCTGTTGCCACGCAACAATGAAACGGTTGACGGGGGGGCCCCAGTGAACTGCAAAGCAGGGCCCGGCGGGAAAAGAAGCAGGGTGCGAATGGCGTAAGTGCGGAAATTAGATTCGCGCCTTCCTCACAGCATTTTCCCAAACCCCGGGAGCTCTTTTGGAAATTTTTTGGATGACAAGGGTTTATGACAATTCCAGGCAAAGGGGGTGCTCCAGCTACTGATCTTAAAAGGGGGCCGGCCCAATTTTGCCCGTTTTTCCCGCACACCACCCCTTTCCTGGAAAAGGTTTTTTTGGCACCCAGCCACGCCCGGTCCTCGTTTCGGGGAAAAACCCTCCCCCAGCCCCCCTGACCTGTGTCTGGACGGGCCCCAAAAAACAGATTAAAATTTTAACACGGCCGGTTTCCTGGGGACGTGAAGCCACCAGAGGAAACCCTTTGTGGGAAAGAACCCTGCACCCCTTTCCGGGGGCTTTTAAGAGCGTGCGCCGACCTGAAGACACCCTCACCCCCAGAGACACCACCCAGCTCCCCCCCAGTTTGCTGTCACCGGGGAAATACCGGGCCTTTTTGGCTGTGCTTACTAGTCCAAGGCGGTGTTCAGATTGGGCTTTTCCGGGCCCCCTGATTTCAACAACGCGCTTTAAATTTTTTTATGACCCCGTGGCTGGCCAGGGGAGGGACGGGTTTTTCCCGGGAAAAAATGCCTGCCGGGTTTTGGTATTGGGGCAGGCAAAGGCCATGACGTGGCAGAACCCCCCCGTGTCCACCAGACGGAAAGGCAACATTTCCAAGGCCAAAAGCCTGGCAATGCCGACATTCAGGCTTTTGGCTTTGGGATGGTTTGGGTTAAAGTGTTTCTTCTGCTCCCAAACCTGGAAGACAGAAGGCTGGCTGCAGGTCGTCAAACTGGCGGAAGGAGAAGGGGTAGGATGGGTCTCTGGTGGTGCTGGTGGTACTCGGGCGATGGTGGAGGCTGAAGCGGAGGCTGATCCCTGATCATGACTCTGAGAGACATGGGCAGCTGAGGAACGCTTGGTGGTGGCGGAGGAGGAGGAGGAGGAGACAGAGGATGTTACAGTGGTTGGAGGCCCGGCGTCGGTCTGGCCTTTTTTGGCCAAGTGTTGCCTCCATTTCAACTCATGCATTCGCTGCATGTGACTAGACATGTTGGTGGTGGTTAACCACCTAAGGTTCTTGCCTCTACTTATGCGTTTACGGCAAAGGCGGCATATGACATCGCTGGGTGAATCAGAGGCTTGCTCAAAGAAGGCCCAGGCTTGAGAGGTCCTGGACCTTTTTGACGGCGATAAGCGAGGAGCGGGGTTTGCGCTGACCGTGGCTGGCGGAATCATATCAGCAGACTTCTGCGACCGCCCTCTCCCTTTTTGAGGCGGAACCCGTACTGACACTACCCCTTTGTCTTCCTCCTCGTCCAGCGATGAAGCGCTCGCAAGCAAATTCTGCTGAAAAGACCACATTGGATCCGCAATGTTGTCATCATCATCATCAACACAACGGACTTTGTCGTCCTGACATTCTGCATCCAGGAGCTGCGGGCTGCAAGCAAGAGGACTGCAAGGCGTTGCCGACCGCACCGGGATTTTTGCCGATTGACCGCTTCCTTCTCCTCCTCTGATGCATCAGTAACGGGGCGTCAGAGCAGAGAAAATCATCCCTTTGGCCTCTCGATCTTTAACATGCCTTCTGACGCCCAACCGCATTTTGTCATCAAAGAGGTCTTCAGAAAATGGATTATCCACAGTGGTGGGTACACGAGTTGACATTTGGGCTGCTTCATGTTGGACGGATGCTGTGATGCTGATGACGACATTTGTGGCCGTGACTGGGAGGACGAGGAGGTAAGACTGCTGGATGCAGGTTGCATGAACCACTGAAGGACAGATTGGCGACGCTGTTCGTTACTGAGATTCACAGGGCCCTGACCCAGCGATGACAGGCCTGACGGTCCTGCAACTGATGATCCGCTGGCATGCGTGTTGTCGCCAGCACTGGAAGGAGCACCTTCTCTTGTACCTCTACCTCCATGTCCTATCCCCCTCTTTGCTCGCTTACCACCTGAATTTCGCTCCATGTTCAGAAATATACAAATTTGAGAAGGTATGGAAGAGTTTTGGAATGTCTCTTATTAAAAGACGGCAAATCACAGCTATTCTCAAATCCCTCAAATCAAAACAAAATTGCTGGATTCAAATATAACTGCAAAGTAGATCTATCAAGTCAACAAAGCTGGCCTGCGCCAAAGTGAAAAAACACGTATCTGTAATGTATTCGGATAATAAAAGGTATTTTTTGGAACCTATCAATGCACCTGTGGTGACTAAAAAATTGCAGTATTCACATTTAAGTTGAAGGTGCCTCAATGAACAAAGCTGTAGTGCACCAAAGTCAAAAAACACGTATCTGTAATGTATTCGGATAATAAAAGGTATTTTTTGGCACCTATCAATTCACCTATGGTAACTACACAATTGCTGGATTCCAATTTAACTGCAAGGTGGATCTAGCAACAAATCTGGACTGGGCAAAAGTGCAAAAAACACGTATCTGTAATGTATTCGGATAATAAAAGGTATTTTTTGGCACCTGTCAATTCACCTGGGGCGACTAAAAAATTGCTGTATTCACATTTAAGTGCAAGGTGCCTCAATGAACAAAGCTGTAGTGCGCCAAAGTCAAAAAACACGTATCTGAAATTTATTCGGATATTACAAGGTATTTTTGGCACCTATCAACATGTGCTGACTTGCTGGATTCTATTTTAAGTACAAGGTGGATATATCAACAAAGGTGGGCAAAATTGAAAATGAACACCTATCTGAAATGTATACTGATAATAAAAGTGGAGTTTTGCACCTAACAAAGAGACCTGCAGTTACTAGAAAAGATGTGAATCCTATAAGTTCAGGCTGCCCAATATCCAGGAAATAATTCAATAGAAAACTGTTAATAATAAAGCACTTGCAATGTCTCCACTAAGTCTCGGTGAACTTTCTCCAGTATTCTTTATGGAGGTTGTCTGTGTTCGCCCGGGGGGGCCCCCCCCCTCCGCTCCCCCCCCCCCCCCCCGTGATTTTACAGCGGTCAATGCTCCTTTAAAATTCTCTACCTAACTATATAAAATCTTCCAATCTCTAATATAACTAAATTGTAAGGATCACAGCTAATAATAGAGGTTTCTCTGTGAAGAAATATAATAATTTCGCTGAGCTGTTTTGACACAAGCAGAGCGCACGTCCTTCTGCTCTGAGACGCTGAGACACTAGGCTGAACAGGAAAACGCTGTTCTATGTAAAAACGAGGTCATGTGATTTTTTCCAGCCAATCGCAACCATACACATCCCAGTCATGACGTCGCACACACATCTCACTCTGCTCTATTCTGTAATCTGATTTGCTGGCCGCCAAAATTACAGGAAGCACCGAAAAAGGCGCGATCTTAATAGATGATGCACAGATTTTAACCTAAATTATCGCATGATCTAAAAAATCCGATCACCATAAAATCTGTGCCGATTTCAACTTTGTCGATAATAATCGCTCAACACTACATCTGACAACTCCAGCCAAGAGTCGGTGGGAACTTCAGACACAACTCTTAGTTGGCATGGCCCGGGAGCGGGTCAGCGGCCCTCACCTGTCCTCAACCCGCCTCTGTCCCATCTGGTTCCCTCAACCAGAGATCTACTATGTGGTCTGGGCTCAGCGCCACTATAAAGCGAGGATGAACAATTTGAGGGCAGTCAGCAGTTACTTGGCAGCAAAGAAGTGGGGCCGACATCCCCTGCTTCTTGCAGTAGGTGGCAAAGTATGGATGTGGAGAATGGCATGGGAGGTCATGTTGTGAGGGGTCAGCCTCTGCATACCAGGAACGTTGAGGAGGACAGCAGTGAAGATCAAACAATTGATAATGATGAAGCCGACCGCACTTGGGCGCCGGGTGAAGCAAGGGCTTCATCATCGCCAGGAGAAGAGGTTGCCAGCTTGCGCGTCAGACAGCGCCGCAGCCAACAAGTGGGTAGTGTGGCCGTGAGTCAGCAGGGTAGAAGCAGTGCAAGGTCGGGAGTCAAACGGCCACGGGTTAGAAAACCCGCTTCACAGGTCCAAGAAAGTAACAACAGAGGGGCTCAGCAAGGCACCAGCGGTAGTAGTCACTCAGTGCGGAGCGTTGGCGGTAAAATCAGCTACCCGGCGGTGTGGCAGTTCTTTGCTAAGACACCGGAGGAGCCAAATCTGGGTATATGTAGAATCTGTGGGCAGAAAGTGAAGCGTGGCCAGGGAGCTAACGCTGGCACCACGGCAATGCGTCAACACATGTAGCGTCACCATCCAGTGGCCCGGGAGAAACGTAGCTCAGATGTGGTGGTCCATCCTGCCACCGCAGCAGCGCCCAGTGGCATGCATGCCATTGCAGCCAGTCAAAGCTCCACCACCTCTGCAGAAGGGAGCTGTTTCTCTTTGCCATCATCTCCCGGTCCAGATGCGGTGGGAACATCAGACACAACCCTTAGTTGGCATGGCCCGGAGCGGGTCAGGGCCCTCACACTGTCCTCAACCCGCCTCTGTCCCATCCGGTTCCCTCAGCCAGAGATCTAATATGTGGTCTGGGCTCAGCGCCACTATATAGCGAGGATGAACAATTTGAGGAGGGCAGTCAGCAGCTACTTGGCAGCGAAGAAACGGGCCAAAAACCCCTGCTTCTTGCAGTAGGGCAAAGTATAGATGTTGAGAGGGGCAGGGGGAGGTCATGTTGTGAGGGGTCAGCCTCTGCATACCAAGACCGGTGATGAGGAACAGCAGTGACAAATGAAACACATAGATGATGATGTAGCCGACGCACTTGGAGCCCGTGTGAGCAAGGGCTCATCATCGTCAGGAGAAGATGGGCGTCAGCTTGCGCGTCGGGCAGGGGCGCAGCCAGCAAGTGGGTCTGTGGCCGTGAGTCAGCAGATAGCACAGTTGTGAGGTCGGGAGCCAAGTGGCCACGGGGTAAAAACCCCTTCGCGGGGGTCCAAGAAAGTAGCAACACAGGGGCTCAGCAAGGCAGCGGGCGGCAGTAGTCCACGCAGTGTGGACGTTGGGGGAAAAAATCCGATACTCGCGGTGTGGCAGTTCGTTGCTAAGACACCGGAGGAGCCGAATATGGGTATATGTAGAGCAGAAAGTGAAGCGTGGCCAGGGAGCTAACGTTGGCACCACGGCTCTGCGTCAACACATGCAGTGTCACCATCCGGTGGCCTGGGAGAAACGTGGCTCAGATGTGGTGGTCCATCCCTGCCGCCGCAGCAACAGCAGCAGCACCCATGGCACGCATGCCATTGCAGCCAGTCAAGGCTCCACCACCTCTGCAGAAGGGAGCTGTTTCTCTTTGACATCTCCCGGTTCAGATGCTCCTGCTCCTCGCTACTCATGGCGCCAGCAGTCGTTCAGCGAGGCGATTGCAAAGAGACAACAGTATGCGTCCAACCATCCTAAGGTTTCAGCACTGACCGTGCTCCTGTCCAAGTTGTTGGTACTGCAGTCCCTCCCTTTCCAAATGTGGACTCTGCACCATTCAGAGAACTAATGGCTTGTGCCCGGTTTGAGATGGAGAGTTTCCCAAACCATAATTTCTTTTCCAAAAAGGCAGTACCAGGGATGTCCATGCGCCCTGCATGGCCCCATTGTTTCAATCTGGTTGTGAAAAGGTTCCCGAAGTCTTCCACCGATCTTCAGCAGATTCAAAAATGGCCAGGAAACTGTGCATGCACTTTATCCATTCGTACAAAGCCAGGGAAAACCCTCCTCGGGGTTGCAGCGCAGAACGGCCTCCCCCAACACACTCCCGATATGCGGTGTTTCCACCCGTTGGAATTCCAGCCTGCACATGTTGGACTGACTGTATGAACAGAGAAAGGCCATTAACGATTTTTTGATGATCCAGGCAGACAGAAGTACTCCCCTGTGTAACTTTGATGTCAGCCAGTGCAGCTCATGCGTGACACCTGCCGTTTGTTGAGGCCATTCGAGGAGCGACGTTATTTGTCATTCGCCAGGACTCAGGGATGAATAACGTCATTCCACTGCTTCATGTCCTGGAACAGATGCTGAAAAATCTGTCTGGGCAGGGACTGGAGATGTGGCGACTACATCTCGTGGCCACATGAGTCCGTGGGGACTGAAATGGAGGAGGAGGGAGGAGAGGAGGAGGACATTGGAGCAGAAGCATTGTCTGGTGAAATGAGTGGATTTTCTACCCAGATCACAAGAGTGGAGGAGCAGGAGCAGCTGGAGGAGGTGGAGGGGAGATGAGGAAGACGAGGCAGATGACCCCCAAGCACCATGGCAGTATACAGTGGAAATGGAGGCAGGGAGCCCCTCGGAGTCACTTGTGCAGATGGCCCGCAGCATGCTTATTTGCCGGGCTAGTGACAGCCGAATAGTCAGCATCCGGCAGAGGGATGACTTCTGGCTCTCCACCCTATTGGACCCTCGCTACCGGTCCAAAATGGGAGCCTTTTTCCCAGCTATTGAGAGGGAGGACAAACTATAGGGAAATCCTCCGTAATCAGTTGGCCGCTGCCTATGTGCGGAATCATCCCTCCTCTGACAGGTCTGACTGGGGGGTTCCTCAGCGCTCACGTACTACTGCCGCGGCTGCTGGGGGAAGGTGGGGGGGTAGGAGCACCCACCTCCACACTCTGTCATTGTGCCACTGTCTGACCTCATGCTGCTGCTGTGACCTCCACACTGTGTCATTGTCCCACTCTCTGGCCTACTCCTGTTTTTGCCACCTCCCAAGAATAAGAACAATGTCATTATGGCCTAACTGTTGACCTCCAAAAGCTGTGCTGTGCCCCATGTGCTGCATGGGTGCTAGCCGTGACACACACTGTGTCATTGTCCCACTCTGTGGCCTACTCCTGTTTTTGCCACCTCCAGAATGTCATTGTGCCACTCTCTGACCTCATGCTGCTGTGGCTGCCGCCGTCACCTTCACACTCTGTCACTGATGTTGCCACCTGAGCCCTCAGCTTGTTTTTTTCCAGCTTCGCTCCATGACTTTATCAGGCTACATTCCCCCTTCAGTTTTTTGGTCAGTTTTGCCCTCTTAAGGGGCCCAGGGAATTTTATAGTGAAGTGATTCTAAGAGCGGCGGCAGTCATGTGCGTGTCATACTAAAACACAACATTGTATGAAGACCAAACCAAGCTCCCTCTGCATTTTCAAGCATGGCACAACGTTCTACAGCACCCTGCAGGCTCTGTGCAGCCTTGAAATAGCTGTTTTTTAACGTGATTCGTGCCGAAATAATTCGGAACGAAGTTATTTTGTTGCCGAGAAATTCGGCGAAGTGAACGAAACGAATTTCGGGAAATTCGCCCATCTCTAACCACCACATCTGAGCCAAGTTTCTCCCAGGCCACCGGATGGTGACGCTGCATGTGTTGATGCAGGGCCGTGGTGCCAACGTTAGCTCCTTGGCCACGCTTCACTTTCTGCCCACAGATTCTACATATACCCATATTCGGCTCCTCCGGTGTCTTAGCAAAAAACTGCCACACCGCCGAGTATCGGATTTTACCGCCAACGCTCCGCACTGAGTGACTACTGCCGCCGCTGCCCCGCTGAGCCCCTGTGCTGCTTCTTTGTTGGACCTGCGAAGGCTCCCGACCTCACACTGCTGCTATCCTGCTGACGCACGGCCACACAACCCACTTGCTGGCTGCGCCTCTGCCTGACGTGCAAGCTGATGCCCTCTTCTCCTGACGATGATGAAACCCTTGCCTCACCCGGCTCCCAAGTGCGGTGGCTACATCATTATCTATTTGTGTTTCATCGTCACTGCTGTCCTCATCACCGGTCTTGGAATGCAGAGGCTGACCCCTCACAACATGACCTCGCATGCCACTCTCAACATCTATACTTTGCCGCCTACTGCAAGAAGCAGGGGATATTGACCCCATTTCTTCGCTGCCAAGTAGCTGCTGACTGCCCTCCTCAAATTGTTCATCTCGCTATATAGTGGCGCTGAGCCCAGACCACATAGTAGATCTCTGGCTAAAGGGAAACCCGGGAAATGGGACAGAGGCGGGTTGAGGACGGGTGAGGGCCGCTCCGCTGACCCGCTCCTGGACCATGCCAACTAAGGGTTGTGTCGGACGTTCCCACCGACTCTTTGCTGGGGTTGTCAGATGTCATCTGGGAGGAAGTGGATGACCTAGTCAACCAATCAAGAACCATTGGGTTGCTGAACAACACATGGCCGCTAGATGACAGCGGCAGTTGTGGCCTCACCGAGTGACCCCTGCTGTGACGTCCCCTTACTGTGCTGCGACCTGGGCCTGGAATGTTTGTGCCTCTGCCACTCGCAGGTGAAGAGTCTGCCACCTCTCTGTCTGACATACAGTTTGTTCTAAAATGTACAGACACTTTTTGATGAAGATATCTGTGTATGATAAATACAGCTCTGCAGCCTCTATTCTGAGTGGAAGCAATCCTTAAACCTACATCGACCTCTTACCATTTTTGAACAGTGGTGTCTGGGTGAGACCTCAGTGAGACGCCCCCCTCTCGAGCCTGTATGCTCTCCTTCTTGATGCCCAGTCTACTGGGAAGCTTTCTTTCCAGGGGAGTTGGGAGAAGGAACTGGCTCTGAACTTATCTAATGGGGATTGGGAGAGGGCGTTTTACCTGACACATAAATCATCTATCCCCTCTAAGGCCCATGAACTAAACTACACAATACTCACTAGGTGGTACCGTGTTCCTGCCCTACTGAGCACCATATACCGTGGCTCTCCTGACCTCTGCTGACGGTGCAAAGCTGAAAGGGGCACCATGACCCACATCTGGTGGGGTTGCCCTGTACTGCAACCCTTCCGGCTTGGGGTGATTGATATTACCTACCGGATCACTGGGATAAAACTACAAAACAGCCCTGATGCCATTCTTCTTTTTAACCTTCCCCTGCCTAAAAAATCCTTGAAGTCCCATCTTCTCGTCTTTCTGCTTCTGGCAGCAAAAACGATTATTTCCAGACTGTGGCTTTCCACTGTCTGTCCCTCCATCACAGACTGGATCAAAGAAATACAGGCACTGCACAGACTGGAGGAGTTTAGGACTGATTCGCCCACTCAGTATAGTAGGTATTTACATACCTGGGCGATTGGATTACCTTCTGCAACACGGATGCTTATCGTACTTGTGAACAACCCTGAAAAAGTGATATTTTTTTCTTTTGTCTGAGCGATTAAGATACAGGATTGACCCCTCCATATGCGGTTGCCCCTGAGCCGACCGAGAGCCCCCTTCCCGTTTCTTTTTACCTCTGTTTTATGTCTTTTTGATGTATGTGCAACAGACTTCTCACAGCAACGCACTTATTAAGCTCTCACCCTACTGTTTGACTAAGTCAAGGGTGCATTGATATAACGTTGTGAAATGGGCATTCCCCATCGAGGGAAATACCTCCCATCCTCTCCTGGAGCCCCGACGACTGCCAGAGGGGGAGGTCTCGTTCTCTCTCTTTTTTTCCCTACCCTGAGGAATCCCCATTACTGTTGTTTTTGCCTCTTCGGTTTCCTTTGATGATAAGAATTGTGAATCTATCTTGCTTAGTTTTTTCTTAGATTCATGATACAGCTCCTGATTAATAATACCTACTGCTCGTGTTCTAGACAACTTTTTGTTAAACGATTACAGGAGATAATTGGTTATGTCATATCATACCGTATTCTTAATTTGAATGTCAAGTGAGTTGTCTGATTATGTTCTCTTTTGTTCAATAAAAGCTTTTTGAATAGAAAACAAAAAATCGAATTGGCAGGCCTTACATTGCGAAGGCTATTTCAGACATGGAGTCTTATTGACAAAACATCTAGGTCACTTTTCCTGATTCCATCTAAACCACAGATTCCAACAGTTTATTCTCTTGTGAAGATCCGTGAGGGGATTAATTCCCCAACGGGACGTTCAATTTTTTCGGGAATAGATTCCATAACTCAGAACACAGGTTCTGAGGAACTTTGTAGTAGCCTTACCCTCCTATATACATGATTCCTCGAACTTACTTATGAAGTTGGGAGGCCTACCTATAGATGAGGATGTTAAACTCGCGTAAAAATACATTGAAGCTTTGTACAGTAGCATCCCTCATGAACAGGGCTTAAAGGCCACTGATTTTTTCTTCTAAAGCCCATGGCTACTAACAATAATCATAATCAAGAAATATATTTGTTCTCACACTGTTAGGCGAATCTTACAACTTCTAAAACAATTTTTCTATTGTTTGCGAACAAAATCTCCACCGGAGCTTCAGTGAGTACTGCCATTGATCTAGCCCTTGTACTCCCACTTAGGCAAATTTGCTACTGGGCTGGTGGAGGGGACCATAATCTTTAATGAGTATAACAACTTGTTTACATCACATGTTTTATTCTGGGGTGCAACATAGACAATATTCTGATTCTATGGCAGGGCTCAACCCAGACATTTGAAGAATTTGTGGCTTCCTTGAATAATAATCAGATTGGTCTTCACTTTATGAGCGAGATCAATCAAGAAGAAATTCCCATACGCCGTAGATCTGCATATCCGAAAAGATGAATGCGGTCTTTTGCAGATGTGTACATCCCTCACAAGTACCAAAACAAATAACCTTTTGAAATGAGATAGTCATGATCCTTTGAGTCTTAGAAAAGGCATACCCACAGGTCAATACTTGAGGATTATATACACCAGGCAAAGGATCTACAGAATAGATTCTCTGAGTATCGGGCTCACCCTGATAACTGTACATTAACAACATGTGTTTATTCTTAGAATGCCATACAGCAAAGCGATAGTCTCACTATACCTAAGAACTGGTGAAAAACCTATCCTGAAATATGAGGAAAAACTCTATTGTGGGTAGTGTTGAGCGATTATTATCGACAAAGTTAGAGAATCAGGCACAGTTTTTTATGCTTGATGCGACAATTTTTTATAAGATCATGTGATAATCTTCAGGTTAAAAATCTTGCATCAATCAATTAAGGATCGCGCCATTTTCCGGCGCCTCCTGTCATTTTGGCTGGCAGTAGAATCACTTACCGAATAGAGCAGGTGAGAGAGTGCTCGACGATCATGACTGGGATGTGTATCGTTGCGATTGGCTGCGAAAAATCACAATGACCTCGTTACCATAGAACATAGCGTTTTCCTTTCAGCCTCAGTGTCCTCATCGTTCACAGAGCAGAAGGACGTGCGCTCTGCTTGTTTCCAAACACCAAGCGAAATTAAATCTATTTCATCACAGAGAAAGCTCTCTGTTAGCTGTGACTGCCTTACACATTAAGTTAGATTAGAGATTGGAAGATTTTATGTAGTTTAGTTAGAGAATATTTTTAAAGGAGCATTACCACAGTAAAAAGTCATGGCTGGTTGTCGGAGTGGGGGGCGCCCCGCTTGGCGAACACATACACGCTCTATAAAGACTACTGGAAAAGTATCACCAAGACTAAGTGTAACATTGCACTGCGCAATAGCTTTATTATTACAGTTTTTCTATTGCAATACTTTGTCCTGGATTATTGGGCAGCCTGAACTTCAAACTAGGATACACATCTTCTTTCTAGTAACTGCGCAGGTCACTCTTGTTAAGGTGCAAAAACTCCACTTAAATTACGACATTAAACACTTACGATAGGTGTTCATTCTTTTCAATTTGCCCATCCACCTTTGGTTTCATATATCCACCATTGCAGTTAAATTTGAATCCAGCAATTTTGTAGTCATTACAGGTTGCATAGGTGCCATACCTTTATTATCCGAATACATTAACAGATACTGTTTTTTGCACTTTTGCACAGTCCAGATTTTGGTTGATAAGCCAAAACTCGCAGTTAAATGTGGAATTACTCGCAATATTGTATCTTCACCACAAGGTGACAATTTGTAACGGTGCAAAAAATTACCTTGTATATAATCCGCAATACATATCAGATACGTTTTTTTCACTTGGCGCAGGCCAGCTTTGTTTGATAGATCTACTTTTGCAGTTATATTTGCGAATCCCAGCAATTTGTAGTCACCACAGTTATATAGATAGTGCCCCAAAAATACCTTGTATTACCCGAATACATTTCGATACATGTTTTTTCACTTTGCTCAGCCACATTTGTTGATAGGATCAACTTTGCAGTTATATTTGACAGAATCCAGCGAATCTTTGTTTTGATTTTGAGGGATTTAGTCGAGCAATAGCTTGATGATTTTGCCGTCATTTTAATAAGAACTTTCCAAACTCCTTCCCACTACCTTCACAAATTTCTTATATTTCTTGAACATGGAGCGAAATACAGGTGTAAGCGAGCAGAGGAGGTGTAGGACATGTAGGTAGAGGACGAGAGCAAGGTGCTCCTTCCAGTGCTAGGCGACAACAAGCCACTGCCCGCGGATCGTGTTCACGTTTCAGGACCGTCAGTGCCTGACATGTGCTGGGTCAGGTCCCTGTGAATCTCATAACCCGAACAGCGTCGCAATCTGTCCTTCAGTGTTAAATGCACGTGCATCCAGCAGTCCCTCCTCGTCCTCACACAGTCACGGCCACAAATGTCATCACATCAGCAGCATCAGCAATCAAGTCCCAACATGAAAGCAGGCCCAAATTCCAACATCGGTACCCACCACTGTGGAATAATCCATTTCTGAAGACCTCTTTGATGCACAAAATGCGGTTTGGGGTCAGAAGGCATGTTAAAAAGATAGAGAAGGCCAAAGAGGATGATTTTTGTCTGCCTCGCGTGAACGCCCAGTTACTGATAGCCAGGTCGACGAGTAGAGCGAAAGAAGAACCGTGATCAAGCATCGCAAAACACCCGGGCGGGTAGGTAAGTTTCACAGCGTCAAAGAAGCTCGTCATACGGCCTTGGCAGTCCCTCTTGCCTTGAAGCCCGCATGCTCCTGCATTGTGCAGAGAATTGTCTCTCAATGCACTACCAGTCAACCTGGTGTTGATGAAGAAAGATGACGACATTAGCGGATCCAACGTGGTCTTTTTTTCATCACAGAATTCGTCCCTCGCTGCTAGTTTGGGGCTGCCTCCCAAAAATAAGCCTGGTATACCCACCCGCACTTAATCTCACTCCCGGACATTCCGGAATCACTGAATCGCGGTTGATAAGACTGATACAACGTAACGAGTAAGATTAACACTACCGCATCCTTCTCAGCAACACCCATGTCGTAAGGTGCACCTGTGATGAAACGTGAACCCCCAACCCAGACGACTAGCCCTCAACCGCCCACACCGACACCTTGATACCCCCCCATGATCCCATCTCCCCTTGCCCAGATCCCTCCACCAACGACAAAGACACTTTCGTTTCCCAGAATTGCCCACGACTCCTAGTCTAACCAGCCTCCGCTCGACACCATCAACTGAACCAAGCATTCAGCCTTTAGAGGACCAGCTAGTTTTACCCACCACAAATGGCCTTGCTACGATTGCCACCCACTCACTGCGTCCCATAGAGAAGGATCCACAATTGGCCCCGATACCCCGCTCAACCCACACCCCACCCTCTCAGCGCCATCAACCGGAAGCCTACAAAGCTTCCCCCGTGCCCTGAGACCTCTGAAATTCAAAAACCGGCTAGCGGGAGCACACAACAGCCTCCCTCGAAATCACGGGCTACCAACCCTGCTCGCCTATCACCACCGAGTACCAACATGTCAATCAACAAGCCAGTTTATAGATAGGCATCCGCTATCACTTTTATTCTGTCTGAGTAAAGCCAGACTATGTGAGATCAGCGACTATAGTAGCACGCGTAGTAACAACCGAACTCATCTGAGGTGATGTTTAATCCACTGCAGCGAATGCATGAGTTTGAAATGGAGGCAACACATGCCAAAAAAACGGACAGACCGACCCGGGCCTCCAACCACTGTCACAACAGACCATGAAGCCTGAGCTAGGCAATCAAGACCCTCTTGTCTCCGCCTACTCCTCCGCCCGCCACCAACCTATTCTTTCCTCAGCAGCCCATGTCCCCATTCTCACAGACGTCATGAACAGGGATCAGCTCCGCTTCAAGCCAACCACGTCGCCCTATTACCTACCAGCGACCACCACCAGACGAACAACCCACATGGACCCGAACTCCCATCCTACAACCCCTTCTCCTTCCGCAGATTGACGACCCTTAGATTACAACGCACGTTCACGCCGTACAAGCGTCCAGTCAACGCAGCGCCAGCCGTCTTCTTCCAGGTGGTAGGCATGAAGAAACACTTAACCCAAACCATCCCAAAGCCATAAAGCCTGAATGTCAGCATTGCCATGTAACGCCAACCCCTCCAGCGTTTTGGCCTTGAAATGTGCCGTTTCGCCCGTCTGGTGTACACAGATGGATAGGTTCCGCCACGACAAGGCCCTCTGCCTCCCCCAATACCAGATGCCGAAGCAGGCAATTCTTTGCCATAGAAAAGCCGTCCCTGCCCTGGCCAGCCACGTGTCATCAAACATTACAAGCGCGTTGTCCGCAGCTGTTTCCGTAAAAGTCCATCTGCCCACCGCCACATGGACTAAGTAAGCACGGCCAAAGGCCGCTATAATCCTCTGTGACAATGTTCACTGGGTGCGCAGCGTGAATGTCACCTGGGGGTGACGGTGGCAACCAGGCACGCGCAAGCTCTTTCAAAACCGCAGGGATGGTGGCAGGGCGCATTCTTTCCCCCCAAGGGTCCTCTGTGGCATTCACGCCCAGCACTATAGAAACCAGGCCGTGTTGAAACATAATCTGTCCATTGGAAACCGTCCACACACAGGTCAGGATCTGTGGACGTCTCTCCCGCACCGAGACCGATGCGCAGCTGGGTGCCAAGAACCTTGGTTGCCAGGTCAAGGAAGGTGTAGCATAACGGGCAAAATTCTGCTGTCCCCTCCTATAAGATCGTTAGTCTGGAAGCACATCCCTTGCCTGGCACATGTACAAGACCCAAACCCCCCCCACCCTTGTCGTCCAAAATTTCAAAAGAGCAACCCCCGGTCTGGACGGCCTGCTAAGAAGGTTTCGAAGTCTCAAGTTCGCACAGCACTTCCAGCCGTTCCACCCTGGCTTCATCCTGCACATACTTCCTGCGTTGCAGCGCCAGCTCGGTGCCATCCCCCAACAACCACTAAATTACGGGAGAGCGCAATGCCATTATATCATTTCCGCATAGACACCACATGCCTAGACAAGGCATCTGATCTGACCACGGGTTATGTACACCTATAGAGTGAGGCAGGTTAAAGAGCCTCTGCACATCCTTTGCCGATATTGTGAATGAACCACACCCAAATGTCAGTACAGACAAAGCCCACCTGTCAGCATGAGCCATTAGTGGTTGATCCTGAGATCAAGGAAACGATCGTTACACTCTGAAACAACAGTCCCCCCTCCACGACGGAGGAGGAGACGACACAGCTGCGGACACGAGCCTTTCTCATCCGTCAAATCCACCAAAGGCCCAACAGTTACACAAATTCATCGTTCTTTCATTAGGCATTTTGTTCGGGAACCAGAGCTAGAGCAAGGTGCGCATCACTCTCAGGGTGCATCATTCAGGAAAGTCAGGGAGTGTGTGAAGCTGTGCCGGAGGCAAGCGGAGGAGGAGGAGGTAATTCCTAGACACAGACGTTTACGACGTCCCAGCCATTGAAATAGGTTGGCGCGAAAATGAGGGCTGGAGGAAGATTAGGGAAGAAGAGTTTGCTATGCCCCTTCGACCCAGAGCTGGGAAATTAAGGCTCCTCTCTCACATGAGTTTCTTGGATAGCTCCATTTCCTCAACATATCCTCACATTAAGGCCATCAAAATGAACAACATTTTACTGGTGTGTCCACCCTTCCTGATCCCGGTAACTAAAACACACTCCACAAAACAAACCAGGACACTTTCCATCCACCCACCCATATAGATAGTAAAATGCCAGGAAATGTGATACCTTGCTGATGATCAACTGGAGACATCCTGTTGCATCTGCTCACGTTCCCCAAATTCACGTGTGGAACAACATCGCGACGAGACAGCAGTATAGTGCCAAGTAGCCTAGCGGCAGCGCAGGCAAACAAGGTGGCAGAAGCCTATGGGTGACCGTCTGGCAATCTTATTTTACCACCCTCACAAATTCATGCAATGCAGGGCACTCCATCCAACAACACCGAGACCGGGGAGCTTAATATCATGGAGCACACGACCTATCTGCGTCTCAACACCGATGTTTTTATGTATGTGTTCCGACCCATAATAGACTTCTGGGTATCCAAAATGGACGAATGGCCCAACTCATCAAGTAGCTCCCTCGCCACGCATAGAGGTGTTTGTCCTGCCCCAACAGCCAGTGGGGGTCATCATCTGAGCGGACTTTCATCACCAGCAGGAGGAGTCATTACAGACAAACGCATAAAAAACAACCAGCTTCCACCAGATAATTGGATCGTTTGACTTTCCATCAAGATGAATCAGGCATGGATTTCTATGATGTTTTGTGGGCCCCAATTTACCGAGGTCAGCTTCAACACCCCTTGATTAGTTTGCTGTTTACTTCACATTCCTCTTCAAACGAGAAATGCTCCACTTTAAAAAATTTTAGATTTAAAATGATCATTTCTTACTGCAATTTTTTATTCTCTTTCCCAACAGATCATTTTGCTGTTTTGCTGTAGGGAGAATGTAAAGACATCAAGTATTCATGACAACAACGTAATACATTTAATCACATTATCTTTAGAAGTTTTCGCATTGAAAGGTTTTGGGGTCATTTTTGCTGAGAGATACAGCTAAATTTAGGGCCTTTTGGAACAAAATGTGGCTTTTAAGTGAGATTTCTCCCTCACTTTTTTAATAGGGCGAGAAGTCATTTTTTAAATTTTTTTTGGGTCAGACTGTGAATACGGGCAAAAATAAAAGGTCCTTGGGAAAGAAATGGGCTTCTAAGTCCATTCTCCTCACAATTTTTAACAGTGGCTGAGAATCATTTTTAAAATTTTTTTGGGGTCATGCTGTTTTGAAATGCATAAATACTCAGGCCCCCATTATAAAAAAAATGTTGTTTCCAACAGACATTTGTTCTTAAAACAATGCCCCAAAAGTGGCTAAAGGTGAGGTGCGCCAGAAACAGGAATAGGAGGACACTGTTAATGGAAACAATTGCAAAATGACTTTTTTTTTGCAAGATCTTTAACATAGCTACATCCCTGTATTGAGACAACCCATTTAAAAAATTTAAAAAAAGAAAAACAAAGACAGGGTGGGATCCATCCTATTTTAAAATGTTTTTCTAAAATTAAAACTAAAAAACTTGCATTCAAATACGGTAAAAAATTCCTCTAATTGACAAGGGAAAAAGAAAACTTGACCAGATGTAGGTTATTCGAGTCATGGAAAAGGAGAAAAAAAAAAAAAACCCCCCCCCCAGAAAAGAAAAAAGTCAAGAAAAAACCTTACAGGGGTTAAAAAGAAAAAAAAGCCAAGAGCACCATTTCCGGGGGGAAAGCGTTAAAAAAACATATTTTCCAGAAAAACAAAAAGGGTTTAAAAAAACCCCTACGGAAAACAATCGGGGCAAAGTTTTGCTTTTCCGCGGACAGGACAGTAAAAAAATGTCCAGTTAAACAAAAGGGGGTTAAAGACCCTTTCCCCCCGGAATTTTTAAAAATTTGGGGGTCAGACGGGTTTTAATTAAAAACGGATCGCGGTACAGGACAATAATTTAAGTCCATTCAAAAAAAATGGGGTTGAAAGACCCCTTTTTCCAGCATTTTTAAAACCCCGGGGTCATGCAGGTTTGGGGCCAGCTGCGTTCCAGACGGGGTTTTTTAAATGTCCTTCAAGAAAAATGATGTTTCAAATCATACTGCCTTCTGGCACTTTTATTTGGGTATGCGGGTTTAAAGGGTCAGCTTGGTACAAGACAGGGTAGGAATGGTGTGTGATTTTTTTTTTTTGGCTTTTATAACCTAATGGTTGCCTAAGATTTTGCACGTATCCATTTGACTTATGTGGATTTAATTTTCCCCTTTTCCCCCTGTTTGGGTGTAAGAATAAAGGGTTTTTGCTCTCCCAAGACTTTAAAGGGCATCAATCATAATCTACTACGACTATCCTTTTCGATGATGGTCGACTATCGACCATCGACTGATGTCGATGGCCAACGTAATCGCTCAACACTAATTGTGGGGACATTTGAGGCTGGTGCCCAGGCGGTATTTAATATTTTTAAGAGACATTGGAAAATACTAAATTGTGACTATACTACCTGATCATCCTTTACTGACTTTCAGACATGGACGTTCCCTGAAAGATCGGCTGGTCCACAGCCACTACATCCCTTCGAAAACAGAGGGATCAGTCACAGGGAATATACAGATGCGGGATGTGCATTGTGTGCCCTACAATACGAAAATCCAAAATATTTAAAAAGGAGCATAACAGGAAAGGAATACTACATTCAGGAATTTCTAAATTGTCGCTCAAAAGGAGTAGTTTACCTGTGTACAGTACATATGTCTGTAATATGCAGTACGTAGGTAAAACTTTGAGACAACTATGATGACGAGTTGGGGGAACATCTGGGCGACAGGGATACTCTGCTGGCCATTGGGAAGAAACATCAGGGTGACCCTATAGGTATTACTTTTATAGCAATTGAAAAAAATACATGATATGGGCGAAAGGGAGGTATAGACTGCAAATTGTTGAGAAAAGAGATGGAATGGATGTATTGTTTAGATGCAGTGAACCCTAGGGGATTAAATGGAACGCTATACTTTGGGTGTTTCCTGTAGCCATTCTGTCACATCAAGGGAGGTAATGTGAGCCCTAACTGGACCCCAGCCCACAGTCCCTGCCTACTTGACGTGCTGCCCTAAATGGCAGACCCCAACTGGGTGGCAGTCCCTATGCTACTAAGGTACAGGGACCGTCAGGTGAAAGGATAGTCAAACAGTCCGGTAACATATGGCCACAAAACGGAAGACAAGAGAGAAACCAGAAAACATGCCAAAAGGTCAGGAGCAAAGTACAGAATCAGAAAACAAGCGGAGGTCAAATAACAAGCAAAGGTCTGGTACACGGATACAGCAAGCAAACAATAAAGCACAGGTAAGTTAAGGCAGCCAGGAAACTATCACAGGCGCAGCCTTCAGTTTGCCGGAGGTTTAAATGTGGTGCCCGAACACCGCCCCGTAGCTGATTGGACAGGGGGTGTGTCACACCGGCCAATGGGAGCAGAGTGGCTGGACCTCTGTCACTCAGAGAACCTCTTGCAGGGTGTCTCTCAGGGTGGGGTCACAAATCAGCAGCTGGAGAATGTTGCTCCCTGCAAGCTGAATGCTGCCTAGGTAAACTAGCGCTGACAGTATCCCCCTTTCAGGAGGGCCACTGGACCCTTCCCTGGTCTAGATTTGTCTGGGTGAGACTCGTGGAATTCCTTAACCAGATCTTCAGTATGGATGGATTTAGTCGGAATCCATGATCTCTTCTCAGTGCCATAACCCTTCCATTGGACCAGATACTGCAGTGACCTTTGAATCTTATGGAAGTCCAAGATTTGGGTGAATTCATATTCTAACTCACCCTCTACACAAACTGGAGGAGGAGGTCTAGAGGACGGAGTCACGGGCTGAATGTACCTCTTAAGAAGCAAACGATGAAAAACAGTGTGTATGCGGAGACAAGAAGGTAATTTTAGACAATATGCCACTGGATAAACCACCTCTTGAACCACATATGGACTCACAAATCGCAGAGCAAGTTTACCAGAGGGGACATTTAATCAAAGATTTCGGGTGGATAGCCATACTTTGTCCCCAGCAGCAAACCCTCTAGAACAAACCCGTTATCGCAATTTTTCTTTAGATGTTGGTATTATCCAAGTTTTTTGAACTTGGGCCCAACGTGCACAAAAACCTTAATGATAACACCACCCGCTGTGTCAAAAATTAGCACGGGAAAAATGATGCATGCCTTGGAAAAAACTAAAGTTGCGAAAAATGGTGGGTCCCAAAGGCAAGCACACCCTTTATTATTAATGGGAAATTCAGTCAAAGCAAGTATTTTTTACCCAATCTGCCTGCGACAAGGGAAAACAACTGATTTTTGCATTACCATTTGATTTACCCCCTCAAGTTTGCCCATTAGTCCTGGGGGAAGGCAAGGGAAAAAGAATTTTAACCCAGGCCCTTTCAAAAGGGGTCTCCAAAATCGAGAACAAACTGAACCCCCCCGTCTGAAACAAATTCTCCGGTAAATATAGTTTAAAATTGTTTAATAAAAATTAGCAAGTTTTTTTTTGGGCGATGGTTTAAACCCCCTTAAAGGAACAAGATGGCACATTTTTCTGAAAACAATCCCCACCACCCAAAAAACAGATTTGCCCACCGAGGGGGGAAGATCAGCATAAAATCCAGAGATAGGGGCACAGTTTTCAGGTATGGTAAAGGGCAAAGTTCCCAAGAAGACGATTTCTCTGGAACCTTTGCCCAAGCACAGACCTCACAAGATGCACATAGGGTTTACTCACGGACGTGCAGGCCACCCGTAATTCAAGCAAGCTGCCGTTAGGGCAGTACTGCCATACTCCTGATAGGCCCAGCCAGTTGTAGGAGGGGATCCTCAAAATGCGGCCCCCCAGCTGTTGGGAAAATACAACTCCCCCATCATTTAATTTAAATTTTTAACATAGGAATTTGGGAAATTTAGTTTTTCCCAAAAGCGAGGGCTGCAGTTTGAGGATGCCTGCTGAGAGCAAGGGGGGGGGCTGACGCCGCCCCAGGAAACCCCCCCCTTGTTTTTCCATTAAGGTGATAGAACAGGCTGCGGCCTATCCATTGTACATCGGGAAAGGAAGGGGGCCTGCTGCGAGTCACAGCTGCTCACATTCTTTACACAGAATTTTTACTTACTTCCTCTGCAAACCTGGATCGGAGCGGGGCTTTTTCCCCCCCCCACCTCTGGCCGGGGCGGGTGGGAAAGTGGGACGGACTCAACAAATTAAAAACATGAGCAGGGCTTACGATTCAGATGATCACCCGCCAGGGGGAAAAGAGGGGTGGGGGGGGGTGGGCTTGGCCTCGATCAAGGCTGCGCAGAGGAAGTAAAGTGAAATGTCCGTGTAAAGCATGCTGGGGAGCTGTGACTAGCAATTTGGCCCCCCCGAACCTGTGGGGCCCCACTTAGGCAAAGTCACCAACTTGGGGGCCCCCCAAAAGCAGGGGAAAAATCAGGGGAAGTTGAGGGGGCCATGGTTACGAAATGGACCATTAACCCCCCAA
>JAODAL010010285.1:0-106017 GCA_025379985.1 Phyllomedusa bahiana
AAAAAAAAATGGTTCTGCCGATATCAATCTAGTGTGTATGGACCCTACTGATCAATCCAGAGTAGCTGTGTGCTACTAAATCACAAGGCCAGAACTTCCCACTAAAATTAAGTTTCTGCATTTTTAAGAATTCAAAATGTATAAACTGAGAAAAAGAGAGTCCTTACCCTATATGTATCACTGCAACACCGGCTTTTGTCAGGGACTCCTGACCCATGGCTGATTAGGTCTGCCACCTAAATTATGGAGGTAATTTTTTCAACGATTCTCTCTATTATATTTATTGTTGTTTGGATATGATTTGCACACTATTATGTTTGCGTATTCATTATTTGATGTACCATTTATCAATGATGTTTATTTCTTACTTACATTCTATGCTGTTGGGTATCTATTTTTCAATTGTGATAGGAAACTATTTTATTATCTTATGCTATTGGTGTAATGGACCTTGTGGCTTTTTAAATGGTTTTAATTTTCTCTTTTGATGGTTTTGTGATCTCAATAAATATATATAAATATAAGTTATTTTTGAATATGTGTTTACTTTCTTTCCTTTCTTTCCTTTTTTAATCTTGCCATATTTTCCCCATTTAGCAGCACCCCATTATATCATTATGTACTTTTGTGGTGTCTATTTTTTTGCCTCCCCACAAAGTTAGGTGTTATGTAATGTTTTTTCATAATATTTTTTTTTTTTTTTTACTTCATGAAGTTCTACATTAGCTGCTAAGAAAATCCTGTGTCTCTATACACCAGGAACACCTATATGGCCAGGCCTAGGAGACATTTGGCTTTCTTCAGAGAAACCTTTGATGCCATAGCTTCTCCATTTTTTATCTGCCTCCCAAGACAGAAAGGGAAACAGTTTGCAAACAGGAAATGCTGGTACTCGGTTGCAGAGAAGGGAAACTAAATACAGCACACAAAGCACACATTTGTACAGAAAGTCTTACAGGGAGATAAATGAAGACCTATCAAAGTCATTTCAAAATGTTTTATTATTTTTGGTTTTACGCTGGACAACCCCTTTAAGGACTTAAGCTATCCATACACATTTGATTTTTCTTTTTTCATTCAATCATTTCTATTTAAGCGCGAACCATCTAAATGTGTATAGGGGCTTCCCCGATGTTCCACATTCAGAAGACATGCATATTCAGCTCAGGATGCAAGTGTACAGGGTGTTGAGAGGACAGCAGTAAGTCTGAAAAGCATTTAGCCTTTCTGAAGTATATGGCCAGCACACTCTCCGGCTCCACACACATCACCTCCCAAAACTAGGTTCTTAGTGCAAAAGGCCTGATAGGCCGAAACGTCGGACCATGGGAATATCTCACTAAAATCATCCTACCATTATCTAGTTTTGGAGAATATTATCTCGTTTGGGAAGTAACTACATTTTTTTCCTTTTTTTAATGGGGCGAAAAAACATTTAAAGGGATCTAAAGTACCCGTGGGTTTTCTTCTTATTCTAACTGGGCCATAGGCTTTTTTCCACTGACACCCAAACTTACAGGATGGGCACCATTATATGTTTCTATTATTGGGGCATGTATGTAAAACGTTACTTTTATTATGAGACAGTTGGGGGGACTATTAGGGCCCGTTACACGGCAAGGACAAATACCGTGGGTTTTAAATGAGGGGGCATTTTCCGTTTTTTGGGGCCAGCACACTGCCATGGGGAACGGTTTTTTCTCCGATTGGGGGGAAAAAGCTACCCCCCTTCACTTTCATTTGTTTATTCCCGCCGAAAACGGAGGGAAGAATGAACTGTAGAATTTTTTTGGGGGGGAAAAAACGCCGGGCAAAAAACCCCCGTGCAGGGGGGATGCTGCAGGGGTTTTTCCCCATAGGCCCATGTAAATGTTTGCAGGGGTTTTTTTTAGACAGTTTGCAAAAAAAGTTTGTGGACACAATGGGCCACATGAAAAAAACTGTTTAGGTCTAAAACTCACTCTTTTGCCCATAGAAAAATAGGGGAAAAAATGAGTTTTAGACCTAAAAGGTTCATACATTTGGCCCCAAAATTTTGTGCTTTGAAAGGTGCATTAATTAAAAAAATTTTGGAATTTTACACCTTTTCTATCAAAAAAGAATGGGAGAGGGGCTACCATACAAATTTTATATTTTGGAGCCCCTGATATACTTTATTTAACTCTTGCACTGCCATAGCTTATTAATCTACATTGTTATTGCTATTTAGTCAATTCATGAATATGAGAAATTAACAAGGACTGGGAAATCTGTAGGTTCTACTACAAAAGATACTTTCTAAAGACCCCAGAATGTTTCAAATGGGGGCGACATGCTTATATCTGCTGGTGTCTTTTCGCCATAAACTGTCTATGCTTACCACAAAATTTATAGAACTCTTGCAGCTATTGAGCAATACAGCTATTAATCTAAAGCATATTTATTCACCATGAGTAAAATAAGCACGTAAAAGGCAAACAATGACAACACTAACAGCTTAATATAAATAAAATGAAATGCAAACAGTAAATCTCAAGGATGTAAAAATGAAGATGAACATTCCCAAGTAATTTTTCTCAGTACCTAAACCATTGCTCAAGTGAAGCATGTTAAAGTTCTTTGTTCCCACCCACTCATGAGGTCAGATTCGAACAACCCTTCCCCCGGCACAAGAGGAACAATATTTCATTTGTGTAACAGCTGGAGAATTTATGAAAGGGGAAGTACATTCTAGAAATCCTGGCAAAGAGAAAAATAAAATTTACAGTTTTTATTTCAATTTAACATTACAAACTGGGAGCCCATGTATCCTGAGACCTTCTAAATACAAGTGATTTAAGTTTAAAAGGGACTAAAACCTAGTTCTTGTGTTTTATTACCGTGGTTGCAGTAAAGTACATTGAAAAAAGAGAAAAGTTCCAAGTAAAGTTAATAGAACTGTTTCTTATTCATATGGTTGTCTTGGGCCACATGTAAACTAGTTAAATCATGCAGTGGTGAAATGGCACGTTATAGGCCTGTGGTGAAATAATGGTGAACTAATATAGGTGAAAAACAACTGATTGTGACTAAAAGCATTTATGTTATATGGATGTGCTATAAATGTCTCCATCAATTAGGGTCCAAGTACTATGACACCGACCACTCCAGAGATCAGAGTGCCTGCACAACCATTATTCTAGTAAATAGGAGGTACAAAAAAGGTTAAGAGCACCTTCTTGGTTGTTTTTGTATCGCCCACACACTTTATAGGAGGGTTCAGGAGATTGGTGTGAGTCTCAGAAGTCAGACATTTACTGATTAGATTTTTATGGTAAAGTATAACCAATCCATGTGCAATACACATGCTAAGAAAATCCCATTTAAATCTTCACAATATTGCCTCTTATGACTATATTAAGAACCTATTAGTAGTTCTCTAATATTATATTATGTAATATATCATATTTGCAATGTAATATAATTGAAGGATAGCCCCCTTAAAGGGTATCAATCAATCAAATCAATCAAATATTAGGAAGGAAATGTTGTCTGGTCTGTTTATATTATTTGACTTTATCTTATTTGAGTTTATGCAAACTGACTTCTGTTCCTGTGCCTGCTATCAATCCATACAATATTGTCATAGGTTTTTGTGATGCACGCACTGAACTTCTGACAGTCTTCTGAGCAATGAACCATAAATGGTTTTGTGTATTCTGCTGGCAGATCCTGCATTTGAGATCTTCTGATGTTCTGATGCCTTTTGTTTTATCAGAATGCTCCAACTTGTCAAGATTTCAATTCTGATAATAATATTATACTGTATTTAGAAGTGAATCATTCTACTACATTCGTCAGACCAGCTGATCCATACAATATGAAAAAGTAGGGTGGAATTGTTTGGCTTAATAATTTCCTTCCCATAAAAATAGTGCACAAGAGAGCAAAAAACAAAACCTGACAAGTTGCATTTCTAAATTGGATTGCAAAAATGAAGGCAAAACACTACAAGATTGTAGGTTAGGAAATATGTTGGCCCCCATCATCTAATGTTTATAATAAAAGGCAAACCAAATATGTTTAAACTTGTTTTAACTTGAATTAAAACAATAGAAGATTCCCTCCCAAGTTTACAATGGGGGCTCTCTTCCAGGAAACCAATATTTTTTTCAACATAAGAAAAGTTATTGTTTTTATCAAGGCCAATTATAAACCGTTGTCAACCACATACATAGACATATAGTAACTTTTCTCACTGCTCATCCTCTGCGACCAAGTGAAATTGGGACTGACAATCTAAAAATCAATCAGTATGGCACAATTTCCAACAGTAAAAACACATGGTGATTTAATAAACCTGCCCATCTGAGGCCCAAGTGGGGAATTGGGAACTGAAGAATTTTTCACAGGTAATAAACACGATTGTTATTGTTAAAGTGCAAGCGTGACCTGAAGGTAATAGCAAGTGTTTCCCTTCCACAGTAACAATAACATATAACCGTAATAAAAACTTCGAGTTAATAAATGCCCATCCCCTAAATATTAAGCCCGAGGCCACCTAAATCCCCTACCACCAAAGAACTGTGGAAAAACTTTATATGAACTTCGGGTAAAATAAGCCTAGTGTAGGAAAAAAAAATGTCAGCAAGGTTAAGTAAATTGGGGTGATGCCCCCCCTATCAATTAACGAGGGACTGACAGCCCATAAGCAAAAAAGAGCAGCAAAACTTATAGGAAACCTTTTTTTGGGCCACAATGGTATGAAAATGGATTGTACCCCCCCCCAGTAACTAGCCCCACAATTAACACCACACATATCCTCAGCCTACACACACATTACAAACACCACATGCTTCCAGCTACATGCAACATTACACACACCAGCCCCCCAGCTCCATGCACAATAAACACCACACACAACTCCTGCTTAATAGACTCATTACACACATAAGTCCGTCTGCTACACAAACATACACAACATCATTCCTGCAGCCAGTCACAATATAACACATAACAAAAGACAGCAATCTGCTTCAGGCTCATCCAGCCGTGAATTCACCAAACCAGTAACAAGCAGAATCCCCTTGGAGATCCTTTCCTGGTTTCATGTGGGTGGCCTCATGCCTGCTAAGGGAAAAGAACCCATCCTGATTCGGTGGGTTTTAATGTGTAACAAGATTCAACAATGTTTGTTTTTTTTGGTGCTTCCCCTACATAGGAAAAATGGTAAGAATTTACATGATGCCTAAATAAGAATGGTCCATGCCTAGAGAAGTTTTTTGTTTACTAGAGAATTTGCTCTAACTTTCCGTTTGCTAATCAAAAAAACAATAACACCCCTATTATGCGGCTTTATAAAAAATACAACCCAAGCCTTCCAAATATTAAAAGATGGGTTCATAATTTATATAATTGGAAATCAATAAAGTGTTAAAAACAAGAATGCCATTTATCTTGACCATCTTGAGGTAATGGTAGTAGACAGACCCCCACTCAAGTGTTCCCAATGAACTTTTGGGTTTTTTTAAAAAGTGAGTCCAATTTGGCTTTAATTAAATGCAAAGTCCCCCCCACCCCCTAAACCCAAAACCAAAAACCAAAAAAAAAGAATAGTAGCAGCAAAATGTGAAACCATCATAAAATACAAAAACAAACAGTGTTATGACCCCTTTAGGATTCAAGTTTTTATTTTCCTCTACCATTTTTTGTTAATGGCTTTTCCACCCCATGTTTCTTGTTTCCTATAGTACCCCTGTAGTTTAATGTAGTCCCTTACTAAACAGGCAGGACCCAGCCACTTTTTCACCTGGGATTTTTTATTAACTAGTTACCAATTTAAAAACTCGCACTGGATGGAGAAGGAATATTGGTCCCACTTCCAACCATTCCACTATTCTATAAAAATTCCATATCCAGTACAATACACTTACCAAAAGCTTAGTGAACTAAATTTACTAACCAAAAATTTTACTAAATAAGAACCTATGTTTTTTCCTAGATTCCCTCTATCCCATTTCCATTTTTATAACAACCTCTGTCCCCCCAGCTTTTGCCTATCCCTCACATCCCTGGAATTCAAAATAATGTAAATGCCACAATATGGCCCACATTGTGGCAAGCATTTTTGATAAAAATCTGAGCGCATAAAAACAGCTTCATCTGGGAATTCTCTGTAATGTTTCAATTATACTGAATAATTTCTATGATTCCAAACCATAATATTTTACAAATGTCCAAAAGCAATTTGAAGTGAATATAAAATTAATGTTTTCCAATGAAAACCCCTCTGACCAGAAACATAAGAACCCCCATTAAATTCCTAAGCCAATTGGAAGTGGATACCAGCCTACACCCTCCCCCTGCCCCGGCCAAGAAGTTAATTAATTTCCCAATTTAATACATGTAAAAAGACAATCTGACTGCACAGTCCCCCCCAAATTCCCTAAATCTGCCAAACAACCCATCCCATTTGAAAATTAAGGGGCACAGATTTCCTCCCCCCAGAAAATGGTTATATAGTAAGAAAGTAATGTCAAGTAGTAAATTTGAATAATTATTTTTCCTGCACTTTTGCCATTAAAGGTCCAATATTACTACCAGTTTTTTTTTAAAATTTAATTGTGAAATAATGATAAGAAAATAAATATTTTAGGATAAAAAAAATATGTATAAAAATAATCTAATAAAAATCATCATCATAATTTTTATATTTTACCTAGCTCCCCCCCATTAGGTATAAACTGCCAACTGGCAGAAATAAATGGGATGTCCCCTTTTACTCTACCTTCACACAAAAATAATAATGTAGTAGAAAATCTCCCTGAAGGTACATTCAGTCCCCCCCAATGACAATGTGGGTATACCTACTTAATACTTTCACAAACAATTTGGGAGAGCAAAACATACAAAAAATAAATGTATCATACTATAGCCCATGATTTTGAGGAAACATATTTGTTTGTAATGGTTGATTAAAGAAAGTTTTTTTAAACATATATTATGAATTAATTATTAATGACAGCCTGAGCCCCCCTCCCTGCCCCATCAACGTTTAACTTGAAGCCCTGTGATAACTAACCCCGCCTTTAAAACCTTAGCAAACTAACCTATGCCTTAATTGCTATATTATTTAATTAATACCTTCAAATGGGGATTGGAAGATTAAATCATACTTGCCAACTCTTTTTTGTGAAAGTGGGGCCAATCAGGGAGTTACAAAATCTGCGCGCTTTGTAGAGCACCCACCCCACAAATTTGTCAAATTGATCATGCCCCTCTTGTTGAACCACACCCCTTTTCACAAAAAGAGAGGACAAGGACCAACCTTCCACCTAACTGTGGTAAACGGCTCCCCTGAATAAAAACACTAATTTTAGGGGTTTTTTTGAATTGTCCAAACCCAGGATTTTCTAGGACTGTATATGGATATCGCCTATTCAGGAGCCCTCCCACTAACAAGAGCTTTTGAGAGATACCCGCTAAACCAGTGCCCTTAATAAAAAAACCTAATACAAATACGCTTACTACACCCAATATATAATCCCCCTCTTATACAGGATTTAATATAGTGGTTAAGAAAATTCAGTGTACACAAACAGGGCTCTGCAGATGTTTTTAAAGGAACCAATAAAGTAACCAGTTTACATATAAAGGAATTTCACCAAAGACCATCTCATGACTGGTAATTTTTTCTTGTTATCCCTTCTCTTCCCACATTCATGTACCCAGATTGCCTGTAATAGTACTCCCCGGGCCCACAACTCTTCCTTGAAAATTTTTACACACCACAAACATGTCAGCAACTACACTACCCTACCCTGTAAAGCCACCATGTACAAATTCCAACATGGGGTGTTGATAGTGATTGAGAAAAAAGGTTTATGAGTGATTAGGTTAAAAAAGAGGGTGAGAAAGTGCCTATGTGGGGTTATTAGGTTGTAGAGGTTTTTGGATTGTATTTTAGTAGATTATTGTGGAGGACAATGAGGAGAACAGCAATAACCCTATTAAAAAAAAATTCTTTACTGTAATGTTACCGCAGGAACATGACCTTTCCAGTTGAGCCGAGGGATGGAGGTAAACTCCATTTATTGTCTAACCCAGGTACAAAATCCACAGGACCCTTTATGGCAGTACACCCGCGTGTTCCCCCTAAGGTGGGGAAGTTTAAGTAAATGTCCATATATAATCCCCTATCTTAATATTTTATGGACTAATATTAGAAAACATGATATGTCCCAAAAGAAATTGGCGCATAAGCAAAATGTGGTGCAATATTCAAAGAGGGGTCCCAAAAAGTGGATCATGGAAACTATAGTGCACCCGGTAATTTTTAAACCCTTTTTTGGTTGGGAGGTAAGATATGTTTGGAAAAGTGGTTTTTTCTAAGAGAATGCCCTATCCTGTGAACCGAATCCTCAACAGTAAATAATTAGTAACTGCCCGTTTTTCCAGCAAAACAATGATGTTTTATGAAGAGAATAAATCAGTTCCCCCCCCCAGTCCCATAAACTTAAATCCCACCCATCAGCTTCTATGAGGGAGGTTTAGTTATTCTAGACCCCTGGTATCCCGGACGGGGTGAAAAGGCCACAGGAAAATGTCCCATATATACTTAAATTTTGTTCCTTGAACCATTTGAATACCAGTGTCACATAAAAAAAAGAATTGTGTAAAATAAAAAAATGAGAATGCTTTGGAACTGGGGGGGAAAAAATGGTGTTGCAAGTAGAATAAGCAGACCTGGCCTCTCAGAGATAGAAAAACAAAAGGGTGGGTAAATTAACCCGGTACACAATACTACATACATTATCCCCCTGTTACTAATTGGGGTAAATAAACCACCAGGGGTCCCCAGTAATTTTGGGGACCTATCCCTCTTTTAAGTTAATTTCATTAGTGATCCTTACAACATGGATTTGCAACATTAAAAAGAAATATAATAGAATTCCTTTGTAAAATGAATACTAAGCCTCTGTTAAAAGTAAAAAATTCAAAACACAATAGAGGATAATGTTTTTTTATTACAAAAATGTTATCTGGATAAGAAGTATTTGAAGCCATTGGCAGAGAAAAAAGCAGAATGAAGGGGAACCCTTAACACAGGAATTAATTGCAAGGTTTATGCCCACATAGGGGGAATGAAAACTCCCATTACAATGACTACAATTTTTAAATGGTAGAAAAACGGCTGGGAAAAAAGTGAACATAAAGGGAAAAGGAATTTTGGGAAAAATCCCCACCGTGGACAGGTAAACGTAATTTGGTAGCAGCCAGTTTTGTCAGAACAGCCCAGCTGCCAGGGCAAGCAAACCATTAATCCTCCATGTAAACACAAGTCCCCCCACTCCCGACCGTGGATAAACCCACACAATGAAAAATATTTTGGTGTAACAAGTTATTTTGGGCGGCACCAGGTTTCCAACATAGGAAAAAAGGGCTTGTGAAGGGTTTATTTTATTTTTTAGAGAAAAGACGGCTTTCCAGGGGTGGAAACAAATAAAGTAAATATGTATAAATATATTTAAAGGTTCCCAAAAACAGAGCTCTCCTTTCCAAATATCTTATTATACTCCCATTACTGTTATCCAGAACAATGGGGAACATCACTTACGTCCCTTGAGGGAACGAAAAGATTTTCTTTCTACATAAACATTTAGAAAGGGATTTCTTTTACTGTAAAAGAAGCAGTGAGACTGGGGGAACACTCTGCCCAAGAGGAAACCCTGTTTACCTCCCCATGGTGAAATACCAAACCAGAAAGTTTGTAATTAGATATGGTTATTGACAAGGTTTTATGGTGGACACTTAAGGAAAGAAAGGGGTCGTTGATTCCCAGGGATTATAATTCTGATGCAAGATTGAAGGTCGGGAGAGTGAAAAATTTTTGTTCCCCTAAAATGAAGGTAAAAAAGACAATTGGGCTTTCCTTACCGACCCTTAATGGCCAGTGGTGTTTTGCCTTACGCCATCTTGGATCCACCACTTTTTAGCAACAACAGCTTTGAGCAGGAAATGGAAGACTTTTTCTTTTTTTTTGGCCTCACACAAACCAAACTATGTATAACAAATAGCACCCACTCCCACTGTTACCAAAACACCGACGGGTTGTCAGACCCGCAATTGCCATTCTCTTTGTTTGCCTTGGTTTTTGCTTATGTGCACTAGGAAATAATTAAAAGTATATAACATCCAAAAAGAACACAAATTATTGTAAATCAAAGCCTTGCTTAAAAAATAATTTCCACTGCTATTTGGTGGAGGAAAATGGCCCTGCCGTCCCACTACATAAGAATGCGAATGGTGAAACTAGTTAAAATCGGTCCCCATTAGTAAAAAACCTAAAAAATTAAGCCCCACGGAATTTGATAAAAAGCTTTTACATTAAATTATTGGCGGAACTAGTACATAAGATCTTCCCCCAATTGGGATGGGGCCTGCTAGTGTTATATTTGAACCATACCCTGATTTTTTTATGAAAGAAATCAAACAATAGTATAACTTTAATGTTTTACCAAAATGAGAACCACAATTAACAAATTTCCTGACCTAACCAGGAAATCAACTACAATGATTTTATGGACTCCTCTATATTTTTTTGTGAAAAGATGTTTGGTGACTTTTTTTTGACTGAGTTGGCAAGGATGTTTTTTTCCAATTCCACCTAGCTAGTTTTGACATCCTTTTTTTTTTTTATGGCAACAAACAGAAAAATTAAAACCTATCCCCTAGATGGTCCACGGGCGGGTCCCCCCCCCCGCCGGGGCGCCCTGCTGCCCCCCTGCGGCCGTTGTTTGCCCCCCTGCCCTTGCAGGGAGTCCCGCCTCACGGTGCCCAATCGCGTCACCCCGCGACCATACCCCCCCATGCTCCTCCATCCCCCAAAACGCCCGGCCTCTATCTTACCTGCCGCGCTTTCCGGGTGCCAACGCCGCTCCTGTCCCCGTCCCCAGCTTGCCGTGCGCATGCCCGCCCCCCTAGCGCTGGCCGCGCATGGTTGGGTCCCCTAGATTTTAAAGGGTGACCAAAGTGGGGTACCTAACTGGGGTAATTTGGCCCCCTTATTGCCCCGATCGCTGGTTCCCCCCCTGATATAAGGTATAACCCCCGCCCGAGCACTCCGCCTGCCAGAATTTGTTGTGTGTGGCGTTTCAAGGGGATTTTGGAGAAAAGTGCCTTAGAGTCCCCGTGATAGATTTTGATCCGTTGTACCAATGTTCCCCGTTCAGGCCTTTAACGTTTTTTTCCTTACTAGACCTATTGTTGCCTGTATATTTGCCCCCCGCCTGCCCCTTGGACCTCCTTGCCCTGTCCCCCGACTGACTTTCTTTGGATTAACGATTTTTGTTACACGCTGGTACCCCCCGGCCCGCCACCGCAAAGGCAAGTCCCCCCAAGTGTCCAAGTGGGTGGTAAACGACCCTGGTTAGCCTCACCACGCCCGCAGCAAGTCCCATTCCCGCTTTGCGGGCGTGGCCCCCCCCCCTTCTGGTTAAAACCGTGGGGGCCTACTTAGACTCTCCGTTTCCCTTATGGGTGGCTTAACCTAACCAATCGCTTGGCGGGTGGTGGTCCAGCGAAATCCACCCCGAACCCTTAACACTAATTACCTGAAAGTGAAAAGGTGGTTTTTTCCAATCTTCGTCAGTTTATTTTTTTCTCGAATGGTTAAAACCGCCCTTCAGGTGTAATTAGGAAATTTGGATTTAACTTATGTGGTAACATAAGACAGGGGATATAAGTTTGTTTATCTTAGGGCAGAGCCCTCCAAAGGTTGGGGTCCCAACCCGCTTTTCAGGGCAGGGTTTTTATTCCCTGAGCGTCTGTTTTGTGTGTCCCCGGGTTTTCCTAGTTGCCATCTGTTTTTGTTGGTCCCATAGGATCACAAGTAAGCCAAATTGCCAGCAATGCTTGGCATCTTTTTAAATTTTCAATAGATCCAGGCACGCAAGAACCTAGGGAGTGGTGGATGCAAAACAACCAGCCTGGGCAGAAGTGGGAGCAGAAGGAGCGAAGCCCCTGGCATGTAATCCCCCAGACCACAAAGTTACGGAAAGCCAAATGAAACCCCCCCGAGTCCCCTGGAACCTGCAGAACCGGGCGCCAGTTGTCCCCCCAGCAAATGTTGAAAAGAGAGGGGGACCAATGAAGTTTGCGTTCCGATGGCCCCCGAAATGTTGGGCTTTGCGGGGCAGTATCCATAAACAAATAGCTTTTGGTTCCCCCCTCCTTTCAGAGACTTGTACAAGGGTTTTTTCATGGTTGTCCACCTGGAGGTAAGGGACAGTACTAGGGATAGATCAAAGTATATATTCAGGGTTAGCTAGTTACTGTCAGCATTTGTGGGTCCATTGCACCTGTGTTTTCTAGACCTGAAAGATGAAAATATGTGTGGTGGTAAGTCCCCCTCATCCTATGTTTTGTCCCCCCAGCCCCTCATCAACTTTGTTGTCCCCCCTGCAATATCTGTCCCCCCATCTAAATTGCCTGAATGTAGATATCCTGTTTTCTTAGCACCTCTCCTGTTCCCCCTTCCCCCGACGGAAACCTAAAAAACCAGCAATAAATGCACTGCTGATGCTAGATTTTCAAAAAGAATTAGATAAAATTTTATTTATGGACTTGAACCATGTGACATTTGTTTTAAAGGGTAAAAGGACCGTGATCATACCAGAGAAGGTAAGGACATATTTAACAATCCCAAATTCAAAGATAAGGTAATAAAAAAATAGCAACGAAATATAGGGTTTTTAACAAATTCGCAATCAGTGGTCACCCCATAATGTAAAAGAATACCCATTTTTAATTAATTAAAAATCACAGAAACACCTCCCCCCATCTAATACCCAAAAAAATAAAAAATGAAATACTCTGACAATCTGTCTCCATAGATTTTACCAACTAATCCGCTAATAACCCGTTAAACAAGGCAATGCAGCCTTTATGGAACCCAGTATCATTCAAATGCCACGGCCCCTTTTCTAGACCCCCGTATCTCTAAGACCCAAATATTGATGAAAATTTGATCGGAAACACAGAAACATTTCCCCCTTGTTAATCCCCTAGTCCCCCCCCAGAAATTCATGACAGAATATTTACACAAAAAATTTTAGGTTTTGAAAGAAAGACAAGGAATTGGAATTATGCCAATCGAAATTAAAACATGCTGAAAATTTAACCACCAAACCTTTAGATTCAATTCAGTTTCATTCCCTCTCCTCTGAATAAATTAAATCATTTATTAATTTCCAATTCATTAGTACCCCCCAGATGGTTCATATCCAAGGTAAAAGGGCCTGGTCACATTTGTTGGGTTAACCCGCAGCATTATCAAATTTCATGCACATTTTTGTACCTTTTGGACCGTTTTTGGGCCCCCATTTTGAGAACTATTTTTCCTCATGAGCAATACCCGATTACCTTTTTGATCAAGAATCCAGAATGGATGAGGCAAAATAATAACAAATTTTCTGTGATGAATGTGGGCTTTATTCCGCTTGAAACCCCCCACCCAGAGAATTGCCCACTGAAATACCAATTGAGTGGGTGTTTAAGCCAATGCGAAACCACTGTCCCTGCTGTTACCTATTGAGAAAGAATGGCCAGCCCGGAAGAGTCCCCCCCTGGCAATGGTGTACATAATATTTTTCCCGCCAGGGGTTTTTTTTCTGCAATGCCCAACCATGATGGAAATGGGATGCCAAAGGCGACTTCAAAGAAAAAGGGAAAAGTCGCATGGGGTGCCGCCACTGGTAGGAGTGGCCTGTTAATATGACCCTGTCCCACCAAGGGTTACCTGCCTTGGTGAGGTTAGGAGCCGTTATGTTTTGTTTGTTGTCAAGCCTGCGTATGTAGTTTTGGCCACATGTTTTAAAACCAAGCTAGCATAGCTTGTTAGAAAAGCAGCATACCTCCGGGAAAAACGGACTTATCTTACCAACCGGGAAGCAAGTCCCAAAATTGATTTTTGGGGTGGGGGTTGGGAACTGCTCCCCTTCCCCCCAGGATCCAGTCCCCCCCCCACAGTTTTTTGGGGCTTGCCCCTCAAAAAAAGTCCCAGCCTTAGTGTCAGCTGGACTAGGGGGTTGGGCTGTTACCCAAGGCAAAAAGAAGTTTTTAGACCTTAGAGGTTTGTTGGACCTGGAAGACCAGGGCCCCAAAGATTCTCCCATGAAACTGCCCCCACGGCTGAGTTTTTTAAGGTAAAGTTAGGACAAACTTATTAACCTTTGTATTAGCCTAAGCGCGTCCCAGACATCGAGCAGGGAAGTTTGTTTTCATTTGTTTTGTTGTTTTTACGTTTTTCAAATTGATGCCCACTGTCCCTTGCTTGAAGTGTGCCAATAAAGAAATACGGTGAGCAAAACCGTATTTTGTTTGGACTCACCAACCTGGTCTGATCCCTCCTTGTCAAACTGGAACTTTTTTGGCTAATGCGATCCCCATAGCGCCTCCTGCGGCTTTCCACCATATGGTGTGAGGTATGCCGAAGGGCAATAAATATTTAAAAGGGACAGAACAGAAGTGGGAGTTGTGGTCTGATCCCCATGTCACAGACCTGGTGTGAAAAAAGGCCTGCCCCACCCTACTCCCACAGGAACAAGAGCTTGCTTGTTAAAATTTGGTAATGGAAGCTGAATTAAGCCAAAGCCCTAGTATTCAATCAAACACAAGAAGACTCCCACCAGACAAGCCGTTACAGCAACAACTGGAGGCCACGGCATATCCAAAAACAGTGCCACGAATGAAGCGTTTTCCCAAGACCCCAAAAGTGAGACCAAATCGTCTGCTTTCCATGCAAAGGTGCCACAGGCCACGGGCCCACAGAAACAGCAACGAAGTAATGGAACCATGCCTCTGTGCAAGCTTAAACAGAGAGACAAGGGATGCCTCAGGGGTTTGCAGCCGGCACCCCGTTTTTCAGCGGTCGCAGGAGGGGCGCTGAACAAAAATGACTCTTGCCGTGAGGGATTATGAACAATGAACCCCCTAGCTTGGTCCACGTTTGAAAAAAAATCCGCTTGAAGTGGGGACAAAACAACAGCTGACCCTCAAGACCAGTTTGGGTGCCCCTTTGACGTGTTTTTGGTGCCCACCCATCCTGACCTTGGTGAAACCCCAAAAAAAGGGCGTATTTCCCGAACCCACCCTGCGGAGTCCCAGGTACCATCCCGGGTTGTATAACATCGACTTAAGGAGGGAAAATACCTGGCCCGGCTTGGCGGTTAACCTCTTGGGCGTTCCGGCGCCCACGCCCCGAGTCCTTTCAACCTGTGGATTCACGATGCCAAAGAAACCAATGATGTCCCAAATTATGACCTAGTACCAACCCTAACCAGGCAAAAGGTGGCCCTGCAAGCCCGGAGGAGCTCACAGACGACCCGGCCAAACATCGTGGAACGGGGTCCCCGTATGCCGACCGATTTCCCCCGTCCCCCCGTGGCTCTTTCCCGGTTGGTAGGGGATACAGCCCCGCTGCTTGGGAATACTCAGAACCCCCCCGAAAAGGTGTGGATGACCAATAGTGTCCCATCGTGGAAGAGAATTTAACTGCCACCGAGGACATCCTTCAGGGACTATACCTGCTCACTGTGAACCCAGAAGAATGCCCCCGGCAATACGGTAAAAAAACTGTTCCTGCTGTTGGGGGGGATAAGACTGGTCATTCCCTAAGGAGGGTGGGGCACGTTTCCAGATAAAAAAACCAGAAACCCGTCCCAGGTAAACGGGTGCCCAAGTCCCCATAAAGGACCAAGGCGGTTTTCCCCCCCGGGGCCCCCCCGCAGGCCCAGATAGTGGTGCTTGGCGCTTGCCATGGACTGGGACATTTTGCTTAATCATAACCAAATTGCCCCCCCCTGTGGCAAATCCCGAGGCCATGGTGTTGTGGACCTTCCGGGAGATGCAGGTCCCCCTTATTTTTTGCCCAGGCCCCTGTTTGGTCAGCACACCAGAGACAACATGAAAGCCGACCGGGGCCAAATGGTATGCCCGGTGGGGCGGGATAGGAGGCCATTTCCCGGTTGATGGCCTTGAATGGGACTCAGGAAAGAGTCCCGCTGGTATTTACTACTAGTACCTCCCCGTGGCCGAACCTTCGTGTGGGACAATCCTTGAGAACCCCCCAGACCCGCTGCCTAGGGGTGGGGTTTTGCATACCATGGGGGCAACTTAAAGGACCTAATTCCAACAGCAAAACCGTCCCCACGTATAGAAGAACTCCTCCCATGTGCGGGTTTTGTCCGAGAGCCCCACCGAAAGGTCCCCGGCGTGGTAAGGACCTTTAAATTGCAACCATGTAATAATAGTCCCGTGAATTTACCCCCTTGTTTTGGAAAGTAATGGGAAAAAAAAATAAGACAGGCCAAGGTTGGGTTTGTAAAACAACCGTTAGTGTCCCTAAAAGTTATGTGAAAAACCCTGTAAAGTGCCGTGACAGGGGTTTAATCAGAGTGTCCCCTTGAACCGCACTTTTAGTCCCTTAGTGGTCCTGGCTTTGGAGACCCTCGGAGAAAAAATCCCCCCCCTGATGTTTTGTGAGTTATTCCCCACCCTTACAAGTCCCACCAAAAAGGTTTAAAAACTTTGGTAACAGAACAAATGTTTACGGGATCCAAAACCTAGCAAGATGCCTGGAGGAGTGTTAAAAGGTCCCATAAATGGGGTGATTGCAAAAAGAACCTGACCTCGCCGACCTCCAATTTTTATATGGGGGTAACCACCTCCCACATTTTTCGCAGTAACATAAATAAATTCCCTCCTTTACAGGGTAAAGAAAAACCCCCCGTCCCCGAGGTTTGTGGGGAACAATCTTGTAGTGCCCCACAAGTTCACATGTAACCATGGTTTTGAGGCTGGGTCCCCCCCATTCAACATGTGCTTTGGGGGCCCAATTTTAGGGGGTAGACAAAGGACCAAGGAGCGCATTGAGCGAAAGTTTTTTATTGGCCTCTGTAAAATATAAAGCGGGGTAAGAGAAGTGATTTTATTTGTCAGTCCTGTCCCAGAGTGCCATGTTAATACCCCGTCGGCCCCAACCAACCTCCCGTAACCCCTAGTTTTCCCGCTCCCGCATAAATGAAGTTCCCTTAATTTAGGAGGTGCATAGCGTTATGGACCCAGTAGTGCCACTTATCCCTAATCCCGGTCCAGAAGTCCACCCCAACACATCTTGTCTCTGTAGTGGGCCTTGTGACTATGCCACCCGTTTATCCGGAAGCCCAACCCCCACTCAGAAACACCCTTCCAACTAAAGTGTGATGGATTGGCCAGGTGAAACTGTTTCCACAATGGTTTCAACCCGTACAGGGAATCCCCAAAAGAGAAGATTCTCAACTGGATCACGGCAGAACCCAACCCCATTCATGTCCAAAGATTTATGAAAAGGAGCCTGTGTTTCGCCCCTCTTTAGTTAAAATGTATAACAACTTGTCGACAAACCCAGATATTAAATCACCCCCATAACCTGTGATGTGTCCTGGGTGAAAACAAAGGTTTAACAGACCATAGAAGGTGAAATCTAAAAAAAAAAGGTGGTCCCCCGACAGGACCGGGAAAAAAAAGACTGGGATCCCCGGTTTATTGGCCCGTATTTAATGTTTTTTTTTTCTAAAATGAGGATTTGCCCCCCCTCCAGGCTTACAAACAGTGGGTTTTTTTCCCCATTCGAACTAGTAATACAGTAGAACATCCCCCCGGGGAGCCATTATTGGAAATATAAGCATAAAGGAAGACCAGGGGAGCAGGAAGCAACACGCCGATCCACCCGCAGTGGTGTCAATCGAGCATGTGGCCTTTGATGCAAGATAGGGATTGGCGGCATAAAAATGGCCAAAATTATGTGTGAGGGAGAAGTAGAAGCCCACAAACAAGCCCGCAGGAAAAGCCGCAAGGCCCCCGAGATAATAATAGGTCGGCAAAGAAATAAGGTTACCTTTTCAGCCTTGTGAAACCCGTGTTGTTTTGGTGCTTGTTTTCCTAACGGCGGGATGATTGTAAGATGTGTTCCCTGGCAAAGTGGGCTAGAAGGGTCTTATGTGGGAGGATCAAGAGAGAAAATCATGAAAGGTAAACTATAAAGGTAATTAGTCAGCCAGGGGAAAGGGATAAGCCCCGCTTACAGAATTTATCCATGTTTGAACTTGTCCTGCAAAGGAAATCATTGGAGAAGGACAGGGGAAAGCTCTCATTGGGTGTTACAGTAAAGCCCTAGGGAGGTCGCTAGTAAAGGAGCCACCATAAGTCCATATCATTCCCGATTCGTTTGATTCCCAAGCTGTCCCAAAGTACAAGAGGTAAAGGAGTTTTTTCCCTGGGAAAAAAATTAACAGAGGTTGTGTTTTACTCCCCCCCGAATTTTTACCAGGGTTATGAACCCAGTACCCCCCCTCCCCATCCAAGCATGAGAATTAATTAACAGAGCCCCCAGGGCCCAAAAGGTTGAAGGCTAAAGGGCCCCCTCAATCGGTGTGCCCGAGCCCAGAGGAACGCAGCCCATCTTCGGAGGATGGTACAAAAAATGGCTGGTGTCCACAAGGTGGTTTAAAATGAAAAGGTTACACCAGAGTGGGTGTTTTTAATGTCCCCCCCCAGCCGCCCCAATAAAGTAAATAACACATTTAACTAAAAAACCCCCGACGCAGCATAAAGATTTTTGCCAAATGACTTCAGGAAAATTAATATGAGATTTTCAGAAGATTTTTTGACCGCATATCCCCTATTCCCCAAGGATTGGAAATGAGCTTTAAAATAAAAAGATTAGGGCCCGCCAGATACATTACCAACTCCTTGACCTAACTAAGGGCCTAAATTGGCAGGTCCTCCAACCCTTCTAAACCAAGCAGCCAGGGAGAAAACAGCCCTTATTCCCACCGCCCGAGGGAGCCATTTTTATTCCCCCCCCAATTATGTTTCTCATGCACCCCCCTTTTGGCCTCCCACGGTGGGCCCCCTTCCCCACGGTCCAGAGTATTAAATGGGAAAAATCGTTTATTTTCGATCCTTTACAGCCCCATAGAGAAAATTATGTGGCCCGCCTATCTTTTTAGATTGATACGTGGGGTCCCCATCTTCAGCACAGACTGTGAATCCCATTCTGTCCGAAAGGTTCCCCAAGGCGGGGTCACCTGTGGATTTCCCATTCCGGGGAGGGCGGTGCCCTTTGGAAACACGGCAATAAAAACCCCCAAAATAATGTGCTATGAGGCCCCCTCGTGAGGAGGCCCCGGGTACTGGGTAAACAGTAATTATGGGTGCGGGGGTAGGGTTATCAAGCCACACAGGTGGATAAAAATTGAGGCCTATCAAAACTTGGGCCTAAAGCCTATGCCCCCCAAAAAAACCAAGTTCCAGAGGGCCTTTCTTATTTAAAGGGATTGTGCCGTATACTAAAACAGAAGGTTTGTGCCCTAACCTGTTGGCCACATTTAGCAATGCTCCCGCCACTCACAGACCCTCAACCAAAAGGTCCCCTAAATTCCCCTCAATGGTAAAATTGGATGAGAAAGGCCCAATGAGGAGAGCGTTTTATGTAAAAAAAAAATTAAAAGAATTGGTTTTAATGAAAGAAACCAGTATAAATTTGCCCCCTAAATTTTAAAGCCGAGTTATTTTTTATGGTACAAGGCCAGAATTCCCTCAAATGTTGGGGACTGGTGAGCAGTGCCACCCCTTTTCCCCCAGGGGTATGAACGGGGAAAGATACAACCCCCCGTTAGTTTTTATCTTAAGCAAAGAAGTTGACATCGGCGGAAGGAAGAGGACTATGCTAATCCAAAGATAGGGGAATATGTTATTCTTTGCTTTGAATAATGGGCAATTTTTGAGATCACTGAAAATACAACCCTACAATGAGAGAGCCCCAGTTTTCAGGTATAGTTTTTTACTGAACCACGCTCCGCCCTTAAAGATGGGATTTGGGCCCCCCCCAGAATAAGTGATACAAATTGCAAGAGTGACCAGGGTTTGGTTTTTTTTTTTTTTTGGCCCTTGCCTAGATTGTTTAAGTACCCTATGTGGGAAACATCACCGCCACTAAGGGTTCCCCAACAAACAAAGGCAAATTGGCAGATTTGCGTTTTTCACGGGTTTATTATTGTTGTAAGCACAAAGGTTGCCTCCCTCCCCAACGACCCAGGAGCCAGAAAAAGGGCGGGATATGTAAAGGGAAATGGCAGGCCCCGGAAAGAGTTCCCCCCCTGGCCAAATGGTGTTATATTAATCCCCGCCAGGGATCCTTATCATTCAAACCAAATGAAATGGAATGGCAAAAGCGAAAGCCTTCCAAAGAAAAATGAAAATAAGGGTCCCGCTAAGTGTCCCGCCCACAGTGTAAGTTGGGCAGAAATACGTGTCACCAAGGTTTACTGTCGCCTTGGTTGAGGTAGGAAGTCCGTTGGTTTTTTGTTAATGTTTTACAGCTGCCGATGAATGTAGTTTTGCACATGTTATTTAAACAGCTAGCATAGGCTTGTTTTTTAGAAAAACAGCCCTTACTCCCGGGACGGCCCTTATCTTACCCGGAAGCAGGTCAAAAGTGGGTTTGGTGGTTGTGTGACCCTGCTACCCCTCCCCCAGGATCCATTCCCACAGTTTTTTTGGGCTATTTGCCCTCCTTCATAAGTCCAGCTAGTTCAAGCCCTTGAACTAGGTGTGGGTGCTTGGTTGTTACCCCAAGGCAAAAAGAAGTTTTGACCCTGAGAGGTTGGTGGACTTGGTAACAGGCCAAAAGATCTTTTCCCATACAGCCACTGCTTGGAATTAAGGTAGATAGTGAGGACAAACTATTAAAAATACCTTATTGTCTTCGCCAGCCGCTCAGACCCCGAGCAGGGAAAAAGTTTGTTTCATTTGTTTTTGGTTTTTTACGTTTTGCAATTGGTTTGCCACTGTCCCTTGCTTTTGAAGTGAGGCCCAAATAAAAATAACGGGAAGCAAAACCGCCCGGTATTTTGACTACATCCACCCTGGTCCCTGATTCTCACCTGTCCTAAACCTGGAACCTATTTTGCCTACGGATCCCCAGAGCCCCCCGCCCCTGCATGCTCCACACTATAATCCATGTTCAGGGCTTCGGAATTTTATTCTTGAAGCTTCCAATAATTCTGGTGGTCGTGTTTTAAGTCTAAACCTCTCACTGTAAAAATTTGAAATTCTTAACAAAAGAATTACAGCATAGGCACGTCCCCTCCGATGGTGGCCCACAAACCCCCCCGAGCCCCATTGAGGGCGGTTGAGGAAAATCTAAGACTAAGATTGTGGTTTGATTTAACACCTGTTGGCAATGGAACTTGGTGTTTATTGGCTGTTAAGTATTTCAATGGCAAAAGACAAAAAATCTTCAATCAGTGAATGTTTGTTTGTCCCACCAAAGAGTGGACCCCTAAAACTGATTTTAATGTTGTGTGGCGTTGTGGTTAAAGGTCCCTATTAAACATTCCTGTGATCCGGTAAATGACATTAAAGAGTATAATACTGGATTTGAGGCGTTTGGATCAAAATGGTGTATTCTGGATGACTCCGACCTGTTCCCGCCCCCTCTTTTGCTATCGAAGATGGTCGCACCCTGGGAAATTTTTTTTGATCCAATAGTTGATTTCATCATATCCGTGGTCGACGGGACCCGCCCAGTAGCCATTGTCCCCCCCCCAGTCTTTGGCTAATAGGTTAAAAAAACATGAGCCGACCCCATTTTTTGGGTGGGAAAAGAAAACTGTGTATGCATTAGAACCCCACATTAAACATAGGATAATATTGTTTTTTATCCGGATGAAATGGAAGTGGTCAACCTCCCTAAATTCGAGAAAATAACCCTGTATGCCAATTTCGGATTGCATACCACAGAAGGGGTTTTGGATTCTTAGGGGAATGGCACCATATAATGGTTGAAAGAGTCCCTTTGACTGGTACCTTTTAACAACCTCAGGGGTACTTAGAGTTGAAACTTTCTTGTGAAATATTCCACCAATGTTTTCTGCTAGGTGTTTTGTTGAAAGCTCCTTGCATTGAGTTTGAATAAGTTAATCCCCAGTGGGAATTGCTGAGTCATTGCTCCCTGTTCCTAGGGGGGTTTTTTCCTTGAAAAAATTTTGTTGCGAAAATACAAACCTATTACCGTAAAGTTGTCCCCAAGTCGATAGGAAATGTAACCCTAAATCCTGTGGTTTTGTGGTGTTTCACCCTGTTACTTCTTAAAGAGGGTTTGAAACCCACCCCCCACATATGGAAAAATAAGAAAATTTGGGGGCCCCTTTACTGTTTTTTGGTAAGGTCACGTACAACAACCACCAAGGGGGATGAAGCCCAATCCTGGCTATATGGGGGAAAAAGAAAATCGTGGGTAATTATCAAACACCTGGGATAAGCTAGAAAAATTACCTTGGGAAAAGTGTTAAGTGTCCCATTTTTCTCCTAAAATGAGTTTCTTCAAGGAGTAACAGGGGTAGTAAGCTTATGAAACGGCAAATAGATTGTGGATTGGAGACTGGGTGAAATGTGTGCATATCCCGGCAATTCCCTTTTAAACCTGTGCGTTTTTTGGCTAATCGTGGGTTCTGCAAAATATTTAAGTAACTTATTTATCCGTTTTCATGTAAAATGTTCATGTAATTCTCCGTTTTAAAAAAACCACCTTACCAGATTCTTAAATTTGACCATAACCAAACCATATAATGCACCTAGGCCTCATATCCCCCCGTTTAAAGGTTTTTTTTTGCCAAGAAACTTTCCAATGCCCAATAATATGACAAGCTTTTTTGTTTTTTCTTTGGTTCCAGGAAATAGTCCGTTAATCAATCCTCACTCCTCCACCTGTTAGGCAATCTTTTCCCTATCCTTTCTGCCCATGTTTGGCAAATAGTAATCTTTCCGGCGAATGCAGAGCCAGTTAGAATTCCTGTGAAAAGGGCTAGCAATAAGAAAACAACAAACCCAAACCATCCCTTCCCACCATAAAACTATCCCAAAAGTCCCCCCTTGTGCTGCTAGGTTTTGGAAGGCCCCAAGTAAATTATTGTTAAAACAGTGGAAGGGGGCAATCTCGATCTTTTTTTCTTCACGGCGATGAAGGGTAAAACACTTGATTACCCTCAGCCTTGCGTCTTTTTGGGTTGTAATGGCTTTTTAATGGCAAAAGCCCAACGTCCTGTGGAGGCCGGTAGAGCTCAGGGATATCTTTCTGGATCACTGTCTGGCTTTACAGGGGATGAAGCAGTAAGTTTAAAGCAAAAGCAAGCATGGTAACTTTGCTATCCCGTCCACGATGGGGGTTTACGACGTTTGCATGGTGACCTCATGGGAAAAATTTCCGTTCCTCTTTCCTTCGACCTTTTCACACACCATGGAAGGGAGTGGTTTTTCCCATCCAGAAAACTTGAAAAAATGGACCCCCCGGCCCACCTTTCCTGAAAAAAAAAGAACCAGAACGTAAAAAAAATAAATTTGCGAATCCATAAACATTTTATCTTCCTGGTTTTTTTGACGTTTGTTGGGACAGCCCAAAAGATGTAAATAGGGGACAGGTTTGGCAAGGTCCCCCGCCTAACCTTGAGTGATGCAAATTTCCCCCCTTTAAGAATTGTTTTTGTAGTTGTTAGCACATAGTTCCCCCCCACATAATGAGTTGTTTTTAAAGATGAAATGGTGCAGTTCCCTCCCTGGAGGTGAGAGGTTGGTGTGATTAGGCAATTTTTTCCCAAACAGAATCTCATAATGGTGGGGGATAGTTTTGGAGCCACCCCTTTGGGGAACTAACCTCATGTCCCCCCACAAAAACAATGTGTTAAAGCTAAATCAGGCCCACCTCATACCAGTTTCCCCTTTGCCAACATTTTTTGGCGAGCTTTTAACACCAATCGAAATAAACGGACAAACAAATGGTATTGTTTGGAAATACATTTACCAGTGAAAATGCAAGGTCCCCCCCCCTGGATCACTGGAAAAAAACCAACCATTGGGGAAAATACCAATATCTTGCGAACGAAAACGTCCTTTGCAGAATCTTCGCAGCAAGCTTGTTGGTAGCACGTTTTGGTAGAATTAACGTGGGGTAATGCTTTCCAATCCCACCCCTGAAAAATGATTCAACACAGACCAAGACATACGATTAAACCCTTTCCTACTATGGCAAAGCTTGTATGAAAGTCTAACCTGTAAGGATCCTGGAATGGCCCCGTTGGGTGGGATGGAAGGTGTGAAAGGGGCGGTCCTAACTGCACCTCCGCGGTTCCTTTTGGAGAAGCAATGTTTGGCCAAAAAGAACAACAAGAACCCAAACCTTCCCTCCTTGCAATCACAGGTGAAAACCCTGGTTTGCACCACCCAGTATGTTTAAAACCAAAATTTTTCCCGGCCAAAAAACGCTTGTTTACCTTAACCTACTATGGGTAAGTGTCCCAATGCGCGAGCTTTGTTTCAGCCCCAGCCGCTGGCAAAAGAGGATTTTGGGGCCAACTGGGTTTTCCCTCTTTCCAACTATTGGGTCCCTCAATAATGCCCATCAAAACATACTGGGGTGTGCAACCCCCATAAAACCTTCCATCGGGCCCCTTTTTGTTCTCCCAGAGGAGAGAACAATGTGGATTGGCAACAAATTATATCAAAGTTTTTCTAAAGTCAGGGTTAAAGATACCTTACATTTTAGGTTTTTAACAGACGACAATAACTATATACAAGGCTAATTTTTTTACTCCACGCTGCTGCCCACTCTTTGCGCTCCTTGGTTCCCCCCTGGCTCTGTAATTTTCCAATGGTTGTCAATGGGCAAAAAATCAATGGTTTGGAAGTGTGTGGCTTGAACATTTAATCATAGCAATCTCTTTAGAAAGTGTGTATTAATAACTTTCAAGCAAATTGGTGGGGATATTATCATTTGCAATAGCCTCACCGGGGAATATACCTTTAGCAGAAGTCAAAAAATTTTCACACATTTTCCAATATCCTTTCCCAAAATTCGTGGGACCACAACCAAAAAAGGCAAAATCGGGAGTCATGGTGTAAAAATGTTTTACAGGTTTTTGCCTTCAGTACAATTTCACATGCTTTATTAATGAGGCAACATAACTCAGCTACGCTGCGCAAATTAGGAAGCCAATCTAAGTTTGTTTTTCCAGCGTACACAGTAGTGTGGGGGAAATCATCCTTACCACAGGAGCCAGAATCCCAGAGTGTTCCCCCACCCCCACTCACCTGAAATTACATTTCAGTCCTGTGACAACTGCCCCCCCTATTCCTACATACAGCACCATGGTTCCCCCTGGGTGGTTTGTCAAGTGGGTTTCTTTCCCTCCAAAAATCTGGGGCGCAAGCAAGTGGGTCCCCCCACCAACAAGAGTGTATGGGGTAATGTGGCGCCAAACAATCCCAAAATGGTCCCCTCCTCCCCCGCTCCCCTCCCCCAAAAATCTGATACCCCTTTTCACAGTGGGGCCCATCTTATCTTACCACTAACCTCCTGCCTCTGAAACCTCAATTTGTGCAAAACAAAGTACAAGGGGTTTTCAATTTTGAGAAGCAACCGGTGAAGAACCCGGATGTGGCTATTAACTGTTGGCCAAGGGTTCCCACCCTTACGATAAATCCAAGGGGGAGGTCTTTAAATAAAGGCCGTTTTTATTTTTCAAAACTTCAAGATCTTCCAATGTTTTGTAAAGTTTCTTAATCAAAACCCGAATGGCCCGTCATAGGGGTGATTTATTTTTCCCTTTGGGTTTTTAGATTTTTTCTTTGTTCCCCCCTGTGTCCCGTAAAAAGTTTCTTGTCACCCTGTTGGGAGCTTATCTAAAGGGCTTACTTTTTTGAACGGGGGTGGACCCGCCGAACTTTAAAAAAACTGGTATCTTTCCATTTTTTTTTATATTTGTATTGACGGATTTGTTTTATGGTGTAAAGTCAGAAGATGGGTTGGTTTTTTTAACAAAATTTATTAAAAAATTTTATTTTTAAAAATTTTTACCCCGTTTTAAAACCCTTTTTTATTTGTTGCATTTTAAAACGGGAGGGGGAACCCGAATAAGAACCCCGGGGGCAGATTTTCAGTGTAAATAAAGAAAAAAATACGGGCCAAAAATTTTTTTTTGTGTTTTTTTTTACAGTTTTTTCCTTTTTTGGGCAATTCACATGCTTTAATGAGGGCACATAAATCAGCTCGCTGGGCCGGAAAAGAGGGGGATCTAAGTTTTCAGGTTTAAAAAGTAGTGTGGTTTATCTAAACCCCAGCAAATCCCGATGTCAATGCCCTGGGTTTTTTTTTTGTCTGTGACAAACTGCCCCCCCACATACAGCCCCCTTTTCCCGGGGTGTTCAAGTGGTTCTTCCTCAAATCTGGGCGCGGGAGGTTTTCAGAGTTTGGGGTAAAGCACCAAAAAATCTGGTCTCCCCTCCCCTCCAAAACTGAGTCTTTACCGGTTGCCATCCCTTTTTCACTATCCTCTTCGGAAAATCAAAGTGGCAACCCAAAATAGCAGGGTTCAATTTTGAGCCGGTTTAAGAAGGATGTGGCTCGGTTGGGAGGGGGGGCAAGGGTCCCATCGAAGTGGCCCCAGCCGGGGGACCTGTTTTTTTTCGCTGACAAAATTTAAAAAGTGCTTACACAGAGTGGGGAAATCAGACATTCAAAAATTTGGGATTTAGAACCAAATTTGGGAGTTTTCTCTTTCAGCAAAAAGCAGCCGCTATGGTCCCAAGGCATGCATGCATCCTTTTTGCTACGGATCTAAAAGACCCCTATTTGTAAGCTATTGGGCGGTTGGGCCTTTATTGTGAATTTTAGTAAGCACAGCCTGACATGTCCTTGAAATTTATGGGAAAATAAAAAAGGGGAAAGGTTTTTAGTAGTCAGGTTAGGCCCAGAGCCCCCGGGGTGAGAGGAGTGCCTGTTAAGTTCCCTCAATTCACCTGGTATCATAAATGTGTGTGAGAGGTGAGCCACAGAATCTTTGGGTTAAGGGCATTTCAGTGGGCGGCAAAACAAAAGAATAAAAAAGGTATCCCCCTGTCTACAAACCCCACCATTCCGATAAATTTTTCTTAGTTGCTGTTTGTTAATGGGGAAAAAGGGGCAATTTTTGTTTTGGCCGCTACTTGTCTTGGGGTTGTAGGTTTCCTGTGGCCAAAGGTTTTTAAAGGGAGTGTCCAATTTTAAGTCTCTTTTCTCTAAAGAGTTTTACCTTTTTTTTTGGAAACTTTGTGAAGTTTTCCTTTTCTCCCAAAAAAAAGAGCAAGGGGCTTGTGTGTCAATTTGGTTTCCCCCCTTTTTGTTTGGCAGAGGGAAAAGATCCCTCCAATTTTTGGATCGTGTGGTTTTGGCGTGGTAAATTTTGGCCCCCAGGTTTTGGGGGGAACCTGGACTGAAAATTTGTGGGTGAATTTAAAAACCCTTTGGGGAAACGGGTTCCCAAGTGAATGTTGCCCCTGTATGTGAATGCAAAAAAAGTATTGGGAGTCCCGAAAGTTCGGAAAGGAGAAAAAAAACCGAAAATTTTAAAACAATTTTTGAAAAGGTTTTGGGTGGGTGCCCAAATTAAATCTGCCATGGAATTGGGACTTTGGGTTTTGGGCAGTTGGGGGAAGGGGGTAACCTTCCAATTTTTTGCCCTTTGGGGGTTTTCAAATTCCCCTGTGTTTTTTTCCTTAAAATCTTTTTGATGGGATGGGGTTGGGCCCGTTTCAAGGCTGTGGGTTTTTGTAATTTACCTCCTGCCTTCAACAAAAAACTCAAATTGTTTGGAGCTAAAAGCCCCATTTCGTTTAGGGTTTTATGGGGGCTGGGGCCCTTTTTTCAATTTTACAATTGGGCGCAATTTAATGTATACAGGTGGAATGTTAGCCCCTTCCCGGCATATTTCAGTTGAATTTAACTTTTTCCCCAAATGTTTAGGGACTTTTTGCAAACTTTAACAAAACTTAAAGGGGCAGTTTTGTCCCTTTCTTGTGGTTTTTTTCATTTTAAACCAAGCAACATGCAGGTTCACCCGGGGGTACTCTGTTTTTGGGGGGGGAAATTTCAAGTGAATTCCAAAACCGGGGTGCCAAAAAATGTTGAAAAAAAATTTACCCCCTATACACATTTTTAAAAAAACCCGATTTCCTAACCTCACCATTTAACCCCTTTTAATTCTAAAAGATGGTTTGCTCCTTTTATAATTTTTTAAGTTTGTTGGGGGCACCAAACCCTTTTTAAAAGGAAAACCTTATTTACAAACTTTTTTCTTTGCTCCTTTTAAGGGTTCCCCAAGCCCCCTACTTGGGCGTCGTCCCCTAATTTTCATGGAAAGAACCCAAAAAAAGGCCCCCTTGTACACCGTCTGCAGGAAAGGGGGACACTTCTAGAAAAGAGGTGAGAAATTAAAAATTTTTTAAAAAGTCAAAATTTTGAAAATGTCATGTTTCAACCCTAATTTTTCCCGGGCCCTTTTTCAGGGGGGTTTGTTGGGTTTGTTTCCCGGGGAAAACATTTTCGTGGGGGGTCAAGGGTATGTCGGGGGGTTTTTTAAAATTTTGGATTTCCAAACCTTCCGGGCTAGGGGTTGGTCCCTGCTGCAGACCGGTTCACGGGGGGCCTTTTTGGGGTTTTTTTTTCCATGAGGGTATTGGGGACCCAAATGCCCCAAATAGGAGGCTTGGGGAAACCTTTTTTGGAGCTAGGGAACTGGTGTTTTTATATTTTTGGCTTTCTTTTTAAAGGGGGTGCTGCACCAGGGAATTGGGTAATTGGGGAAAAAAGTTTTTTTTTTCGAAGTTTTTTAAAAAGGGTTTAAATTTTTGGGGGTTAGAAATTTTGGTTTTTTAAAGTGTGGGGTTTTTAAGAGTTTACTTTTTTAAAAGTTTTCGGTTTTAGTGTTTTTTCAGATAGAGAAAAATGATAGAGTTTAAGTTTGCCTTTTGGCAAAATAGTAAAATATAGGGTTGTAACCCCAATGGTGTTTTCCTTTTAGTTTGACCCCCGCTTTTACTGATAATAGAGACTTGCTAGGAATTTGGTTTCTAAAAAAAGTTTTTTTTTGGGTTTTTGGGCACTTTTTTTGGAGTTTTTTCGTGTTTGTTGCTAAAAATAAGGGTTTTTTTTTTTTTTGGGTTTTGGGGGTAATTGGTTTTTCTCGCTTTTTTGCCTTTAAAAAAAACAATTTTTTGCGGTTTTTTCCGGGATTTTTTTTTTTGGGGAAATTTTTGGGAAATTTTCTTTTTTGGATTTTTCCCCCTAATGAAGTTTTGTTTCTTTTTTTTCGCTAAAAAAATAAGTTTTTTTAAAATTTTTGGGCAGTTAAAATTGTTTGTTTCCCACCAAACCCATGAGGGGCCCTATATGCCTAGCTACTGTGGGACCTATACACCTTTGAAGGGGCCCGCCCCGCAGCCCAGTGGGTAGGGGGAAATTTTTTCCCCAACCTCTCTTCCCGGTTTCTGGGGGTGAGTGGCCCTTCCCGGGCCTGGCCCGGGCCGGGTTTGGGGCACTCGTCCCCCCGGGGGCTTAGGTACTCAACCCCAACCCAAAATCCCCGACCCCCCGTGCCAAAGTGCCGGCCCCGTGCGGCGTCCCCGCCTTTAACTGGCTTTTCAGATTTAAAGGGCAGCCCGGCCCCGGGGGATTTTCAGTTTTCCGGCCAATGACCCTTTTTATTGGTCCTCCTCGGCGTCCCCTTTTCGGTCTTTAGTGCCCTTGGGGGGCCCAAATAAAAGCCCTTTTTTTAAAATTTTCTGTGGGGTTCCGGGGTAACCCTTTCCGCCCTTGCTCCGTTACGACCAAAAAACCCCTGCCGCCCCGCCCTGGGAATACTGCCTCTCCCCCATACGACCGGCCTTACGATTTTGTACCACGTTTTCCCTTGGCCGCCCACCGCAAAGCAAGTCCCCCCGTGGGAAAAAGGGGCCCCGGGAAAAACCGGGTTTTCTTAGCTCCTCTCCCTGGTTTTGGGCTTTCACCTTCGTTGCGGTTTGGGCCAGCGGATCCATACTGCTACCGTTTACAAACCTTTCCCCACTTTTTGGGGGCCCTATATACCTACTTACTAAGCTGGCCTAAAAACCCAACTGTTTACTTTGGAGGGGGGGGGGGGGGATATGCCTTTCCCACTGAGGGGCCTTTATAACCCTTTCCCCCATAAATATTGGGGAATATATAAATGCATGCAAGGGGTCCATATATACCCCCTTTAACCCCCTTGGGGGCCTAAATCTGCCTTCCAAGGTTTTTTAATTTTTCCTAGCTTTCCTTTTAATAAAAACTTTTATACCTATCTTCCTTCTGGGGAGGTTTTTAATACCCCCCCCATCGTGAGTTTTAGACTTTTCAACAATTCAATAGGCCCGGCACCCTGCCATCCCTTAACGGTCCCAAAAGTCAAAAATTGGTGTTGGGACCTTGGGGGTTCCGGCGGATGGTGGCCCTTTTCCCGGGGGGTAATATATGTTTCGCCCGCCTGGGACGGGTGATAAGTCACCACGCCTTTTGGGAGGAAGAAGCGGGGGAACAGCGGGAGCTTCAGGGAGCAAAGGGGGAAAAATGAGTTTTCGTTAGTTTTTTTTATTTTTTTTTTGCACCTTTTAATGCTGTGGGGACATATAACCTGCCTATAACCTAATGGGGGACCTTTATACCGCTGGGGGAGATTTTTAAAACCCGCCTATTTACCTAATGGGTAAACCCTTTTTTCCTGCTGGGGGAATTTTAAAACCCGCCTTTTACCCCACTGAAAGGGGGTTTTTTATTTTTTCCTGTTTGGGGGGCCCTATAACATGCCCAATATCTACTGGGGGACCTTTATACCTGTTTTAGGGAAATATAGCCTGCCCTTTTATCCTACTGGAGGGACCCCATTTTTCCCGCTGTGGGGCCCAAAAACCTTTTATATATCCCCTGGGGAAAATTAACCTTTTTTAAATTTCCTGCTGGGGGAAAATAAACCTAACCCCCTTTTACCTGCTGGAAGACATATTTTAAACCCAACCCATATTCCTGTGGGGGGGCCCTTTTACCTAACCCCCAATTTTTCCCGTGGTGACCCTATAACTTGCCCTTATAACCCACTGGGGAACATTTTAACCTTATTCCTATTTTTTGTGGATTTCCCATTTTTCCCCCTTTCCGGGGGACTTTTAAATTACTGGGAGAGCCCTATTACCTAATGGGGGGACATTTTAACTTAAATTGGGGGACCCTTTTTCCTATACTGAGGGCAATTTTAATTTCTTTTGGGTTTTGAAGTCGCTAAAGTGTTAAGCCCATTTGGTTTTTGGGCCCCAAAATTCGATTGATAAGAGGTTTCACAAGCTCCGTGGTCCTAAGTAAAATAGGTTAATGGGTATAAAAAGAGTTAATTTATATGGGCTGGCCTCTAAAAAAAACCTTCCAAAATTTTTTTATGGGGCCCCTTTGGGAAAAATTAATTGCCCCCCTTGCTGTAAATAATTTTTTGTGCATAAAAAAATTGACGCCAAAAAAGAAGGCTTTTTTTCCTTTTTATAGGTTTTTCATTTAAAAAATGGCCTTTTTTTAGCCTTGTTTCATAACTGAGAAAAAATAATAAATTTCTTTTTTTTCGGGAAAATACATTTCTATTTATCCCCCGGGGGGGGTTTTTCTTTTTTACTATTAGTGTTCAAAAATGTTTTTCCCTTGGGGGACACCAACAGAGTCAAAAAGGTTTGTTATTTTTGCGGGGCAGATGCCAACAATTTCCCCCCCTGTTTTAAGTGATGTGTTTGTTAGGCCCTTCTAAAAATTGTGGTGGGAGAGTTTATGCACTTTAATCCCTTTAAGTAGAAAAAACAGGAAAAAAAAATTGGTGGGGGGTTTTGATTGGCAATTCCCCTGGAGGCAAGCACATCATTGGTTTAATTGTTTTTTCCAGCCAAAACTTTTTAAAATTTCTTTTAGGGGAGGTGCACCACCCTGCTGACTAAATTTGGCAGATTTGTCTCTATCTGTGGCAGATAGAACCAGCCGTTGATGGAATTCTTCTAAAAAAAGAAGGGACTTTGCTCCTGCACAGAATATGTTTACTTTAGGTGAGTCTCTTGTGTGTTTGATAATGGCATGTGCTTTTTCTGAGTCCCAAAATTTTAAAAATTTTTGCCAGTTGACCTTTCCTACTAAACAAAAAAGTTAATTCACGGGAAAAAAAAAGCCCTTTACAGCAAATTTAATCCTTTTTTCCCAAAAATTTTTTTTTAGTGGAAAAGTTGAAAAAGTAGGTACTCTGTATAATACTGCTGCAATAGTGACGACCAAGGGAAAAAAAATTATTTAAAGCACTGTTTAAGTAAAAGTAAAAACAAAACAGCTATTTATTCCTATTTCCAAAAAGTAAAAAAAAATCAAACAAATTTTAAAATTTTATCGTATGCCTAATAAAAAATTAACCCGTTTCCCCAGAAAAAAAGTCCAGATATTTTATTTCTTCAGTAAAACTTCTCTGTTTTTACTTTTATTTAAACACTGGTTTTTTAAATTAATTTTTTTTTAATTGGGGGTTTTCCCTACTGTAAGCAGTAAATTTTACATTTCATCTTCTTTTTTTAACTTTTCCAAAATTTATTAAATGTTGCCCCAAAAAAAGAATTTTTTGGCCCTTTCTGGGAAAAAAAAATTTGAATTTGGGATTCAGAAAGAACATGTGCCCTTATCAAGCACACAAGAGACTCACCTAAAAATAAACTATTCTGTGCATTTAGCGGGATTACCAAAAGCATTCTTTTTTTAAAAATATTAAACCTAATTTTAAAACATTTAAGAAAAAAAGGAAAGTATTTTAAAACGTTTTAAAAAAAACCCGCGGTATTTTTTTAGTTTTTCCCATTTCCTTTAATTTAGAAGGGGGATTAAAAAAAAAATATGCCTTTTAAAAAATTTTTTTTTTGAAAATTTTAAAATTCCATTAAATGGTTTTTGAAAAACCCCATTTTGTTAAAGGGGTGGGGGCTTTTAATTTTTTTTGTTAAAAAATTTTTAAAAGGGAAAGGGCCCCAAAAAAATTTTTTTGGGATTTTCAAACTTTGGTTTTTTAAAAAAAATGGGTGGGTCCTTTGGTTTAAGCAGGGCTTTTTTTGAAAAAAACTTTTTTGGTTTTAAAAGCGGGGGGAACCAAGGACTTGGGGGTTTGGGGTTAATAAATTTTGGGGTTTTTAAAGTTTCAGGGGACACCCTGAAAAATATTGGTTTGTTAATGTTTTAAAAATTTGGGGGTCTAAAAATGGGGGCCGGGGGTTTTTCACAGGTTCATGCTTTTCTTGCTTTGGGGGTTTAACTGGTTGTTGGGGTCTTGCTTTTTTTTGATCAAAAAACTTTTGGGCAAGCGTTTTTGAAATTCTTTCCCCCAAAGCCAAAAGCAATTTTTGAAAAAGCCCCAAAACCCTTTTGGGATTTTCCCAAAAGGGCCTTTAAAACTAAGGCCCCGACAAATTGGGGGCCCTTTTTTTTTTGGGGAGTTGCAAATTTTTAAAAAAAATTTTAATTTGCACAGAAATTTAAACCCTTTTCCTTCAACAAAAACTTAAATTTAAATTTTTTAAATTTTAAATTTTTTATAAAGTTTTTTTAAAAGGGGGGGATCAAAAAAACCCCAAAATTTAAATTTTTAAAAAAAAGCCAAAAACTGTATTTCTATTTGAAAAATTTTTTTAAATTTTTTTCCTTTGTTTACCCACAACATAGTATTTCCAGGAGGAAAAATTTCCCTTTAATTTACTAGGGGCGAATGTAGATTTGTTTTTTGCACCCCAAAAAAAAAAATTGTTTTTTTGCCGTGTTTTAAAATATTTTATAAAAAAATTTGGGACCCCCAAAAAACTTAACTCAGTTTGCTCCGGGCTTTCACATTTGCGCCTAAGATATGTTTGTATGTGGGCCTACAAAATATTTATGTTTCTTAAGTTTTGCTTCTAAGGGAGAGTTCTTTACGCCAAATTTTGGCCCCCGGGCCGAGCTAGGCCCGGGCCCCATTTCCGCAAGATCAAAAAACCCGGCTAAATTTTTTCAAATTTTTTTATAACAATCTAAAAACCTCAAAAACCCGTATTTTTGAAAACCCCCAAAAGGGGGTCAGGGCAATAGCCCCCAGGTCACCCACAAAGCACTTTATCCAACAAAAGAAGAGAAATAAAACCCTAGAACATCCCCGGGACCAAAAAAAAGGGGGAAGTTTATTGGGTCGTTGTTCTCTGAAACGTTCTTTTTTCCCCTTTTTTTCCCTTTAAACCTGAACCCCTTGATGACTTTCCCCCGCCCAATTGTCCCTTTCAGGGAATTTTCCAAAACAAAAAATCTCAGCCCTTTTTTTTTTGTCAGCAATACCTACCCTTTTTTACCTCGGTTATGGGGGCCCCCCTGTAAGTTTGGTGTTATGGGTTTGGGAATTTTTAAGTTGGCGGGTTTTTTTATCCCAAAAATTGGTGGGTTTTCAGTAAAGTGTAGGGAGGTAGAAACCCGCCTCCTGTTTTAAATACTTAAAAGTAAGTTTTAAAAATTTAAAAATTTTTAGAAAAATTATATTTAATTTATGTGTTTTTATTTTATAAATATTTTTATTTTTAATATTTATATATATAAAAAAACATCACATCTTTAGGGAAAAATCTAAAGAAATCAAACAAAATTTTCAGGAAGATAAATTTTGGGGTTGCCCCAAGGGTTTGGTTTATCCTTTGGGGGCCCTTTGGGGGAAAGGGGACGGGTTCTGGGTCTGAGAGTTTCTTTGGGCCAACAAGTGATATCAACCCAAGAACAAAAGCAAAAGAACTTGTGAAGATGCCGGAGGAAGCTGGTAAGATTGTGACATTATCCACAGTTTTAAACTTCAGTAAACCAACTTTTAACAGTAAGTTTGGAAGCAGTATTAACTATGTTTCTATGTTAAAATTGGGATAAGCACCATAGGAACCTCTCCCAAGGATATTGTGATAACAGTACCTTCTTTTAAAACAAACTTGTTTCCATGGTCGTTCATGACTGTGTGTCCAGAGGATCCATGATGCTGCTTTCCCGAACTGTGAAGGTTTAGCGTTTGCTCCTTCTCCTGAGACGTTTAATGAGCTGTACCATTTCTTGTACAGCTCAAAAAGGTGAACAAGTTTACTTGTGTAAACCTTGTAATTATATAACAACGGTAACGCACATTGCTCTGTTTTTATCCTCTCTCTCTCTGAGGTGTGCATTCATCTCGAAATCGAATGAAAGATTATCCACAGTGAAACAACTACTGTATAAACATGGGCTGAAAGGCCACTCTGCCAGGACGAAGCCATTACTCCAAAAGAAACATAGAAAAGCCAGATTAATGTTTGCAAATGCACAGGAACAAAGACCTATATTTTTGGAAACATGTCCTGTGTTCTGATGAAACTAAAATTCAACTATTTGGCCATAATGACCATCATTATGTTTGAGGAAAAAGGGAGAAGCATGGAAGCCTAAGAACACCATCCCAACTGTGAAACATGGGGGTGGCAGCATCATGTTGTGGGGTTGTTTTTGCTGCAGGAGGGAATGGTGCACTTTACAATATAGATGGCATCATGAGGATGGAAGATTATGTGGCAATACTGAAGCAACATATCAAGACATCAGCCAGGAAGTTAAAGCTAGGCAGAAATGGGTCTTCCAAATGGACAATGGCCTGAAGCATAAGGGTCATTGTCCATTTGGAAGACCCATTTCTGCCCAAGCTTTAACTTCCTGGCTTAAGTATGACCAAGTCAATGTTTTGGAGTGGCCATCACAAAGCCCTGATCTCAATTCTATTGAAAATTTATGGGCAAAGCTGAAAAGGTAGATGCGACCAAGGTGACCTACAAACATGACTCAGTTCTGTCAGGAGGAATGGGCCAAAATTCCTACCAACTATTGTGGGAAGCTTGTGGAAGGATATCCAAAACATTTGACCCCAAATCATACAGTTTAAGGCCAATACAAACCCAAATACTAATGAAATGAATGTAAATTTGTGACTTTGCAAAACGTACTAAAAATGCCTTAAAAATTCCTTCTCTCTCATTCTGGCAGGTGGCAAATATAAAACATTTTGGTAATCCTAATTGACCTAAAACGGGCAAGGTTTATTCTGACTTTATGTCAGATAGTGAGAAAAACATGCATATGTGTCTTTTTAAATAGTGTATGTAAACTTCATATATATATATACACATAGCCCCCTGTAGGTTATAGGCTCCATGTATATAGCCCCTGTAGGTTATAAGCTCCCTGTATATAGCCCCCTGTAGGTTATAGGCCACTACATATAGCCTCTTGTAGGTTATAGGCCCCTGCATGTAGCCACTTGTAGGTTAGAGCCCCCTGTAGGTTATAGGTCCCCTGTATATAACTCCCTGTAGGTTATAGGCCCCATGTATATAGCCCCCTGTAGGTTATAAGCTCCCTGTACATAACCTCCTGTAGGTTATAGGCCCCATGCATGTAGTCCAATGTAGGTCATAGGCCCCCTGTATATAGCCTCCTGTAGGTCAAAGGCCCCTGTATATAGCCCCCTGTTGGTTATTGGCCCCATGTATATAGTCCCCTGTTGGTTATAGGCCCCTTTGAGTTTGTTAAAAAAAAATAATTAAATGTTACTTACCTTTCCGTTATCCCCCGCCAGGGACCTCGCTCTGGGAACCAGTTTCTGGCATGAGCGGTTTTACATCTTCACGCCAACTAAGCTGTGATTTTTCTCTCTGGATTTACGAGTACGGAAGCCTACGGGTCCTGGCCTGCACACCAGCAGGGACTGAGTCACAACACTGGGTAAGGTAGGCGGCTGCCCCAAAGGGCCCCCTGTGCTCATTGGACCTCTGGGCAACAGCATACCCTGCCTAATGGAAAAGATGGCCCTTCGGCCCACGCTCTAGATTCATGTTCATACATCATACATGCCAACTTTTGAAAGTAAAAAAGCAGGAGATTTGAAGGTGGCGTGCCTAGCACATCGTGCCAAAAATTTGCATATCCACGCCCATCTTGCATGTAGGCCACGCCCCTTCGAAAAAGCCACACCCTACTCCACCTAACTGTGTAATGGCTCTGGAAGAAAGCTAAATTAGGGTTTTGGCGTCACCCAGCTTCCCTGGACTGTTGGATGGTCTATTCAGCATCCAGGAGAGCTGGGAGATACCGCCAAACTGTGCCCCAATAGGTAGGTATCTCGGTGGCCTTTTGGAACCCTGTAACCATGTAGTAGCCTCCTGTAGCCAGGTTAATGCCCCCTTCTAGCCAGGTAGCTGTCCTCAATAGCCAGATAGTACCCCTTACAGCCAGGTAGTGCCCCTTACATCCAGGTAGTGCCCCCAATAGCCAGGTAGTGCCTCCAATAGCCAGGTAGTGTCTCCAATAGCCAGGTAGTGCCCCCAATAGCCATTTAGATGCTCCTTACAGCCAGGTAGTTCCCCCAATAGCTAGGCAGATGCCCCCTTTATCCAGGTACATGTCCCCTTGAGCCATGCAGATGTCCCCATTATCCAGTCATATTCCCCTATGAGCCAGGCTGATGCCCCCATGAGCCAGGCAGATGCCCCCTTTAGCCAGGCAGATGCCCCCTTTCTCCAGGTAGATGTCCCCATGAGCCATGTAGATGTCCCCATTAGCCAGGCAGATGCCCCTATGAGCCAGGCAGATGCCCCCATGAGCCAGGCAGATGCCCCCTTTATCCAGGCAGATGCCCCCTTTATCCCGGGAGATGTCCCCATGAGCCATGTAGATGTCCCCATGAGCCAGGCAGATGCCCCCATGAGCCAGGCAGATGCCCCCTTTATCCAGGCAGATGCCTCCATGAGCCAGGCAGATGCCCCCTTTATCCAGGCAGATGCCCCCATTCCATGCTAGGTAGATGTCCCCATGAGCCAGGCAGATGCCCCCTTTATCCAGGCAGATGGCCCCCACGAACCAGGAAGATGGCCCCCATGAGCCAGGCAGATGGCCCCCCCTAGCCAGGCAGTGCCCCTATAGCTAGTAACAATAAAATAATAAAACCTACTTCACACTCCTCTCCTCACAAGCACTCAGTCACTGCACACACACCCCTCTCCTCACAGGCAATCACCCACACACACCCCTCTCCTCACAGGCAATCAGCCACCCCCCTCCCCACACACCAGCCATCCCTGCACTCACCTGTCCTGCTGGCATCCTAGTTTTTCAAACTCGGGGAAAGGGGGTGGAGCTTCGTGGGTCCCACTAAGCCCGCCCCTACCCCCGCAGTGCTCTCACAGCTTCCTCTGAAGCTAGGAGAGCATTGCCGGTGGCGGCACAAGACTGAGGCTGTAGGGCAGCGCCAAGAGACGCTGCCCGATGCCTCTGTACACAGATAACCTCTGTCCTCTCTAAAGAGGCGGGAGGTTAAGCCACCCATGCGGGAGGGCGGGACACGGCCCCCATTAGCGGGAGTGACCCGCCAAAACCGGGAGGGTTGGCAACTATGTCATACATTGGGGCGCATTATACACTCATTTAATGCGCCTTAAAAATGGCAATGGCGGTGCCTCTTTTCTCAATATAATCTTGGCAGTAAAGTTCATAAAGCAAGTCACTGGCATAATCCACACCTGATGATTTTCTCCTCCCGTCTCAACAACGTATTGTGCAGACATTATTATTTGATTGTTTTATAGACATTTATTTATGAACATTCTAAAACGTAGAAACATACTTGCAGTTTGTTGCTTTTAGAAATAGAAAGTCCATAACTTACGAAGAAGGCACATTGCCATTATTTCAAAACTCAGACCATGCTGTGGTTTCCTGAGAAGTAGCAGTCGAACAAGCAGAAGATCTCACACCTGTGCAACGTTTCCGAGGGATCACGCCTTCTTTGTCAAGCATAGCATAAAATAATCAAATGATAATGTCTGCACAATACATTGTTTGAAGGCGCCTCTTTTCTGGTATGTAGCCCTAGGAGCCTCATGTATGAAAACTGTCTAGGTAACCAAAGCAACCAATCAGAGTTCCCCTTTCATTTCATATAGTGCTCTGAAAAAAATGATAAGGGAGCTCTGATTGGTTGCTATGGGCAACAAACAAAATCTTAGACCCAGAAAGTTTTCATACATGAGGCCCTAGGTTCTAAAAGTGACATTGATATCTGAAGTGATTAAATCTATCTTGGAATTTCTCTACCCTTTTCTTTAAGAACCCTTTTTATAGATCCAGTGTACCATTATAGCAGCTAGATTATAGAGGCGAATAACAGCTTTCTCCTGTTTAACCTGCAAGCTCTCACCTCCCCTACATGTTTCTCCACAGCTGTGGTGTCATAAGGGGTATGACAAATGTTTAACCCCTTACCGACATATTGACATATGAGTACATCATATAGCCGCCGAGTGTTAGCTGCTAATTGCAGCTAACATTCGGCAGTTACAGTGCAAGATGGTGCCGGCACCATCCCACACTGTTTAACCCTTTAGACGCTGCTGCAAAGATGGTCGCGGCCTCTAAATTTCAGTTCGATCGGGGTGCTCGCCGATCAGTTAACATGGCAGCTAGAAGCCTTGTAAATGCTTCCATTGCCACCATTAGAGATGGGCGAATTTCTCAAAAATTCGATTTGGTGACTTTGCCGTATTTTCCGACAAAATTTGTTTCGGTCCGAATTGCTTCGGGAAGAATCGCATTAAAAAACAGCTATTTCCAGGCTGCACAGAGCCTGCAGGGTGCTGTAGAACGTTGTGCCATGCTTAAATATGCAGAGGGAGCTTGGTTTGGTCTTCATATAATGTTGTGTTTTAGTATGACACGCACATGACTGCCGCCGCTCTTAGAATCGCTTCACTATAAAATTCCCTGGGCACTTAAGAGGGCAAAACTGACCAAAAAACTGAAGGGGGAATGCAGCCTGATAAAGTCATGCCAGCGAAAGCTGGAAAAAAACAAGCTGAGGGCTAAGGTGGCAACATTAGTGACAGAGTGTGGAGGTGACGGCAGTAGCCACAGCAGCATGAGGTCAGAGAGTGGCACAATGACATTCCGGAGGTGGCAAAACAGGAGTAGGCCACAGAGTGGCACAATGACACAGTGTGGAGGGCACAGCAGCAGCAGCATGATGTCAGAGAGTAAACAATGATAATCTTTATTTATATAGCGCCAACAATTCCGCAGCACTTTACATGTAGAGGGTATAATTGACATGCAAAAGACAATGACATAACACAGTGAGAGCTACTCAGAGAGACACAAGGTGTAGGCGCACAGGTCGCAAGAGCTTACAATCTAAGAGGGGCCTGTGTGAAACGGAAGGTGAGGTCATAGAGTGGCACAATGACACGTGTGGGGGCACGTCAGCAGCCAGCAGCAGCATGAGGTCAGACAGTGGCACAATGACATTCTGGAGGTGGCAAAACAGTAGTAGGCCACAGGGGTGGCACAATGACGAGAGTGGAGGTGGACGGCAGCAGCAGCATGATGTCAGAGAGTAATAATTAATAAATCTTTATTTATTATAGCCCCAAAACATATTCCGCAGCACTTTACAATGTAGAGGGTTTTAATTACATACAAAAGACAGACATAACACAGTGAGAGCTACTTACAGATGAGACACAAGGTGTGAGGGCCCTGCTCGCAAGAGCTTACAATCTAAGAGGGTGCCTGTGGGAAACAAAGGGGGAGAAGTGCTAAATTTACAATGGTCCAGCCATGTTTTATAAATATGGGGAGGTTTACATAAAAATTGGGTGAACCTGCCACCCTGACAGTACATCTATATACAGATAAGTGCCTGTGATTGCCCTAGTGTAAAGACTGACAGAAATGTGTGTGATAGAAGGTGGGGGTTAGCAATTAGGGGTTTTGATAGGTCTGCCTGAGAAGATGTATTTTCAGGACGCTCTTAAAACTGCGAAGGCTAGGATTGTGCCTGATGGTACGTGGTAGGATGTTCCAGAGAATGGGTGCAGCACGTGCAAAATCTTGAAGACGGGCATGGGAGGTTCGGATGATTGTAGTCTGTAGTTTGATGTCCGTAGCTGAGCGGAGAGAGCGGGCAGGGTGGTAGACAGAGATGAGGGAGGAGATGTATGGGGGTGCAGCACTGTGGAGAGCTTTATGGGTGAAAGTAATTAGTTTATGCTGTATTCTGTACTGGATGGGCAACCAGTGCAGCGAGTGACACAGGGAAGAGGCATCAGTATAGCGACTGGAAAGAAAGACAAGCCTGGCTGCTGCATTCAGGACAGATTGGAGAGGGGAGAGTTTACAGAGAGGGAGACCGATAAGCAAGGAGTTACAGTAATCAAGACGAGAAAGAATAAGAGCGACAATGAGGGTTTGAGTTGTTTCCACAGTGAGAAAAGGACGGATTCTGGAGATGTTCTTGAGGTGCAGGTGACAAGAGCGGGCTAGGGATTGGATATAGGGGGTGCTGCTGGCGACTGTGGCACAATGACACAGTGTGGAGGTCATGGCAGCAGCCACAGCAGCAGCATGAGGTCAGACGTGGCACTTTTGACTTTTGGGAGGTGGCAAAACAGTAGTAGGCCCGAGTGGCACAATGCAGAGGGTGACGGCAGAGCAGATGAGGACAAAGTGCACAATGACACAGGTGGGGGACGGCAGAGCAGCGCATGAGGTCTAGAGTGGCACAATGACAGAGTGGGGAGGTGGGTGGCAATACAGTCCCGGTAAAGGGGTTGGGGGCAGTGGAAAAACTGTCAGCAGATGTGTGGCATCAGGCGGGGGGGCATCAAATATGGGCTGGGGAGGTAGTTTGACCCGACTCATTTCTACTTTGGGTGGGGCGTCGGGCTGATTGTCTGAGCTAAGGCTTGGGTGTGGAAATCCGGGCCCCGACCCAGCCTGTTCATTTTGACAAGGTCAGTCGTTAAAAAATTTCCCGTGGACAAGGGGTTTCCCCTTTGGGGGGTAACATGGCCCCCGCCACAATTCTTGACCCACATACGGGCCCGGGCAGGACAGCTTCTCCACTGAAAACAGGCAAGTTGGGGCCCCACACATCCAGTTTGGTGCCCAGTATCCAGGGGGTTTTTCAAATGGGGTGGCAGGTGCTGCCCAAGTGGCCCCACCTGTTGGTTCAGGGTCTGCCCCGTCCTGCTGTGCTGGCGATGCCCTCCTCATGGGGCGGGGAAGGAAGCTCCCCATCAGGACCCAGATTTGGGTTGCTGCTGATGGGTGGTATGTCCCCCTCCCCCCCTTTCCCCCCAGCAGCGTGGCGTATACGTGAGCGCTGAAGAACCCCCCGGTCTTTCTGCAGAGGAGGGACAACCCGAATAGGCAGGGGAAAATGATACAAGGATTTCCCAAGTATTTGAGTTTTGTCCTCCCCTCTCACACTGGGAAAAAGGTCCCTTTTTGGGACCGGTAGCGAGGGTCCATAGGGTGGAGGCCAGAAGTCATCCCTCTGCGGATGGTGACTATTTGGCTGTACTCCCCAGGAAATCAATGTGGGGGGACATCTGTACAAGTGACTCCGGGGGGCCCCCTGCTCCATCTCCCTGTATACTCCCACGGGTGTTGCGGGTCATTGCCTCATCTTCCTATTCCATTACCCCCTCCAGCTGTCTGCCCTCCTCTCTTGTCACCGGGGTAGAAAACCCACTCATTTCCCCAGCAATGCTTCGCCCCAAATGCCCTCCTCCTCCAGTTCAGTCCCCACCGGGGACTCATGTGGCCGCAAGATGTAATCCCCAGTTCCATCCCCTGCCCAGACATTTTTTTTCAGCATCTTTTCCAGGACATGAAGCAGTGGAATGCGTTATTCATCCCGTTTTCCTGGCGACTGACATAAAGTCCCCCCTCGAATGGCCTAAACAAAGGGGCGGTGTCACGCTGAGCTCACTGGCTGACACAAAGTTACAAGGGGAGTCTCCTGCCCGCCGGATATCAAAAATCTTTAAAAGGGCCTTTTTTGTTCATACAGCGGTCCAAACTGTGCAGGCGGGAATTCCCAAGGGGGTGGAAAACGCATATCGAGTGTGTTGGGGGGGGCCCCGTCTCCCCGCTGCAACTCGGGGAGGGTGTTCCTGGCTTTGTAGGAATGGTGAAGTGCATGCATTTCCTGGCCACTTTCGAATGTTTAAAGATCGGGGGAAACTTCGGAACCCTTTTTCCAAAAACCAGATTGAACACATGCCCCATGGGGGGCGCATGGACCCATCCCTCCTCGGTTTAGCGCGGACACCATTTCCTCCCATTTTCCGTCACCCTGGTTCCCCATTTGCAGTTGGCGCGGAGAAAGCCACACATCGATTTTGCGATGCGTGGAGCAGTCCCCCCCTATTTATTTGTTCGTGAGGCCCAAACCGGTGTGAACTGCGTGACCCCGCTGTCCCTACACTGTGGTATGATGGGCAGTACTTGTGGAGGCTGAGATGATGGTGGTGGTGGGGGGGAGGGGGGACTTGGTGCAGGACCGCAGTTTGACAAAAGTGGAGGAGAAAGCGGGGTCCCTTCCCAAATTTTGGTGTGCCTGGGGGGAAGCAATTCACCCAGTGGGCCTAAAAAGGACATGTATGGCCCGACCGTAGTTACGGCTCCAGGTCCCCGCTGCCGGCACTTGGAAAAAACCCGTAACACAAACTGGCCCACCTTTTGTTCTACATATTTTGAAGGGTGGCACTGCCTTTTTTGGAAAAAAAATTAGGCTTGGAACTTCCATTTCGGGTCGGCACAACCATTTTTTTTTGTTTCTGAAGGTGCAATCACCCTTTGGAAAGGAGGGGCTGCAGTACCAACAAATTTGGACAGGGCACGTCAGCTTTTCACCTTTAGGATGGTTGGACTCATACGTTATCTCTTTTCAATCGACTCCTGAACACTGTGGGGCCCCTAATACGAGGAGAAACATTATTGGCTGGGAGTGATGGAAAAAAGAAACAGTTTCCTTTGCAACCTGGTGGACCTTGACGGCTGCAATGGATGGTGCCTGGGCGCGCTGCTGCGTTGTACGGCGGGGGATGGACAACCACTCTGAGCCCCTTTCTCCCAGCCACCGGATGGTGACCTGCATGTGTTGACGAGGGCCGTGGTGCCAAAAATTAGCTCCCCGCCACGCTTCACTTTCTGCCCCCAATTCTAAATACCCCATTTTGGGTCCCCATGTCTTAGGGAAAAAATGCCCCACCGCCGAGTATTGATTTTACCCCAGCGTCCGCACTGAGTGCTATACCCCCGCTGCCTCGTGAGCCCCCTGTGCCGACTTTTTGGCCCTTGGCTCCCGACTACATGCTGCTACCCCGCTGACTCACGGCCACACAACCCACTTGCTGGTGTGTGTGCCCGACAACAAGCTGCGCCCTCTTCTCCTTGATGATGAAGCCTTGCTTCTCCCCCTCCCAAGTGTGGTGGCCCCTATCATTGATTTTTTTCATCGTCACTGCTGTCCCCATCACAGTTTTTTTTGAGAGGCTGACCCCCCCACAAAAAAAGACCTCCCCTGCCTTCCAATCTTACTTTTCCGCCACTGAAAAAGCGGGGTATTGGCCCCCCTTTCTTCGCTGCCAAGAGTGGGTGACAGCCCCCCTCAATTTGTTTTTTCCTCCTATATAGTGGCCTGAGCCCAGACCACATAGTAGATCTCTGGTGGGGGAAACCCGGGTGGGACAGAGGCGGGTTTAGGACGGTGAGGGCCGCTGACCCCTCCCGGGCCATGCCAACTAAGGGTTGTGTCTGCGTTCCACCATCTTGGGTGGGGTTGTCAGTGTATCTGGGGGAAAGGGTGACCAGTAAAACCCAATCAAGAACCATTGGGTTGTGAACATGGCAGTTCTGGCCCCCCCGAGTGACCCCACTGCAACGTCCCCTTGCTGGCTGCGAACCCGGGGCCTTTTCCAGGAATGTTTGTGCCAAATGCATTCGCAGGTGAAGAGCTGCCCCCTCTTGTTTGACTAGTTTGTTCTAAAATTTAAAACCAATGTTTGATGAAGATTTCTGCATATATAATACCACCCTGTATTTTATCAAAATAACCCAGTAACAACTTGGGGAACCCTTGGATATAAATTTGCGCTCCCCAAATGGCCAGGAAAAATTTACTTGTATGTGCCGTTAAAAAACACTGTGTATTTTACTAAATATAAAAGCACAAACAGGCTTAATTAACCTTCGGATATGAATTATGCAAAATGCAAAATTTCTTCTTTGGCGGTGAAAAAGAACGTTTCTTTTACTAAGTACAACTGCAGAAAAATACTTAGTTAACCCTTGGATGTAAATTGCGCAAAAGAAATGGGCTGCCAAAAATTACCAGCTTTGTAGCGTGTTAAAATGGCGTGTATTTTACAGTTCACAACAAAAGAAAAACTTATAATTAACCTTTGGTTGTGAATTATGATACAGGCAAAATGTATTTTTTGGCGGTGAAAAGAACGTTTCATTTAGTCACTACAACAGTAGAACAACGCTTAATTAACCCCTGGATGTAAATTGCGCAAATGAAATATGCTGCCAACAATTACCAGCTTTGTAGCGTGTTAAAATGGCATGTATTTTACGGTACACAACAACAGAAAAACTTGTAATCAATTAACCTTCGGTAATGAATTATGTTACAGGTAAAATGTCTATTTTGGCGGTTAAAAAGAACGTTTCTTTTAGTGACCACAACGGCAGAACAACGCTTAATTAACCCCTGCGCAAAAGAATTGAGCAATCAAAAATTACCAGCTTTGTAGCGTGTTAAAATGGCGTGTATTTTATGGTACACAACAACAAAAAAACTTGTAATTAACCTTCGGTTATGACTTATGCTACAGGTAAAATGTCTTTTTTGACGGTGAAAAAGAGCGTTTCTTTTAGTGACCACAACGGCAGAACAACGCTTTACTAACCCCTGGATGTAAATTGCGCAAAAGAATTGAGCAACCAAAAATTACCAGCTTTGTAGCGTGTTAAAATGTCGTGTATTTTACGGTACACAACAACAAAAAAACTTGTAATTAACCTTCGGTAATGAATTATGCTACAGGAAAAATGTCTTTTTGGCGGTGAAAAAGAATGTTTCTTTTAGTGACCACAACAGCAGAACAACGCTTAATTAACCACTGGATGCAAATTGCGCAAAAGAAATGAGCAACCAAAAATGAAGTGGTATTTGGATTGTATAAACGCTGTTTCTTTAAATGAATATAACAGGAACAGGCTTAGATAACCCTTGGATATTCAATGTGCTGTGAGCAGATAGCATTAACATGTATATGCAGCTGCTTTGGACGCACACTGGAATTCAGTTCCAATACTCCACAAAATCAGAAATAGAACGTTAAGAGAAGCAGTCTCTGAGACAAGCTGTGACACCCCCCAAAAATCGCTGTATAAAAATGAGTTCTTTAGTAAGAGATATCATAAGCAGCCGTGGCAGCACCTTCCCTGATGAGCACAGTGAGAGGAGTGTGAGCTCCCAGCGTCGCGCCTGGACTTATATAGTGCGGTGATGTCACAGAATCCCGCCGGTCTCTGATTGGCTTCATCTCTGCACATGTGATGTAGACTATGCCCTTCTTCCTCCCAGAGTTCTTTTCCCCATGTAACGCCAATGTGCTCGCAGCCATTTTATCAATCAAAAGCACACTTCGTTCACCCGAAGTACCCCAAACTTCGACTTCGTTCAGAACCGAGGTTTTCCTGAAATTCTAAACGAATTCCACTTCGTTAGAATCAATTCGCCCATCTCTAGCCACCATGTTTTCTGTTTTACTACTTCAAGCCCCTGGCAAGAAGTAGTAAAACCGCCATCTTTGTACACCCTAATTCATTGTACTACAATGCATTAGGCTGTATAAATGATCACACTCCCTAGTGGTGAAGTACCCTAGGGGGATTTAAAGGTAAGGTAAAAAAACAAAAAAAAACCAAATGTTTTAAAGTGTAAAAAAAATATATTAAAAGTTCAAATCATTCCTCTTTCTCCACTTTGCAAATAAAATAAAATAAATACAAAATTACACATATTACGTATCACCACATCCAAATTTCATTAATAGAAAATGTTTGAATTTTTTTTATGGTACCAAATCATAAAGGAAATCCTATATTTCTGGTTTTGTCGTATTAGCATCAACCCTTAGAATACAGATAACACAACATATTTACCCAAGATTGAATGCCATAAAAGCAAAACACCTGTAAACATGGTGCATGTACGTTTTTGTTTTCAAATTTTGTCCCACTTAGAATTTTTTTGCCGTCCCTCCAGTATGTTACTCTTATGGTAACGGTGAATGACTCATTATGAAAGTTCCCATATGGTCCCCACATAATAAAGCCTCATATGCCTGTGATGGAAAATGTACAAAAAGTTATGTCTCTGGGAAGGGTGGGTGGGAAAAATGAACGTGAAGAAAAATAAGGCCCTCTTGCGACGTTAAGGGGTTGTAAAGTGAGTAGTTATATTAACAATACCTTAGTCGACCTCCCTCCCCAATATCCCAATAATACCATCATCAAAGGAGACAATTCCCAATTCTTGTAAACCTGCAAAGTGTCACCACGTTTCCGAGCGGTAAACAGCATGACGCTGACTCGGTACCTCCTGTTAGCCTTGGTAAGGGGTGTGGATTATACTGTGTGGATTTATCATCTACGTACGGGACGAGGTACAGGGAAGCAGAAGGACGGCCATGATGAGGTGGGTCTGGATGCTCTGACTGGACTGCTAGGAACTGTAACCGCGACGGATCTGCAGGGCGTTTAATCCGGAATAGCAGACCTGAGAAGCTCTTGCAGTTGAGCTAGGATGGACAATACCACTTTCGTCAGGCATAGAGGCCACAACAAATGGTACTGACCCAGACAATTGGGGGGAGAAGTTCGTCTCTTATAAAACCAGGGGTACAGGGTCCGAAAGAGGAATGGACACTCGCTGGTCCACAATTAAATACTGCAGGATGCCTAACACACGCTCAACGTCGCGCCCTTAGGAAAGGCGCACAGTGCACGTACTGGAACCTGCATGAAGAAAACGCAAGGAGGTCAACTGGACAGGCAAGTCTACAGCGGTAGAACATCAGGCACGCTCGGGGAACATCGACCCTGCCCAGGGTGCACCAGCCAAGAGACATTTGGACTAGTCCACGGACAACCGGTGATGATCCATGGCAGTGCAACGCGGCATTGAACATGACAAGCAAGGTAGATAATTATGGAGTTTGAGACTAACTGGCATTTTTGTAGTTTTCCCGCAATTTGCACAATGAAATGGATCACACTGACAACTGTGAGAAATCGAAAAATAATCATGTTGTATGATTTTTAAAATTACTAATATACTTGCATTTTTTTTTGCTTGTATATTAGTGTATGTGATCAACCCATACACTCCATCCTGCAAGTATTCTCTTTTTTGCTTTTTCTTACAGATCTGTTAGTTTTTTTTTAAAGGAACTCCTCACTACTCTGCACAGACGGAGTTACCGGTATTAATTGCTACTGCTTTGTAGTTCATTACATATATACAAGGACTAACTTTCTCAAATCTTATATACCAATACATCACAACTCTCAACCTTGTTTTCCTCATGGCCAAAACATGGATGCTGTCTAGAACACCTGAACGAAAACTGTAGACCGGCACAGAAGGCTAGGGATGGGCTTAGGAAAATAGGCAAGAATCTTGGTTAGAAGGCAACAATTTTGGCACATTAATTAAGATAACGGTAAGCAAAACACCAAGATGAACTGTCAATCTTCTCAGCCGTCTGGGGTTTCCATGATCCACTGGAGTCTTGTCTCGATTGGGTTAGGATGATCTGAGAATGGTCAGGATATCTAGCTCCACATAACTACCAGGGCGGATATCTGGTCATCATGTTTTGTATAGAGCTGGGACAACAATCTCAAAGATTATCCCATTACTAAAAACTGTACGATGCATTGTTTGTTATTATAATTCCTGCGAAGGCACTGAAAGGTCTCCCTTGCTCATGCCAGCCAATGGTCCAGGCCAGTTTGAAGTTAACCAATGACCGTTTGGATGATCCAGAGGAGGCATGGGAGAAGAAGTTTTGTGGGTCAATAATATACCTAATAGGAAGTTTTTGTACACAAAGCTCCGGTAGCCATTTTTGGGAGAAAGGAAGATAGAGATTAGTTACACACCAAATCACCATCCAATCCATTGAAGCTTGGGGTTAATATTGTATACATTTGAGGGTATGCTTTTTGTCTAGCATGGGACTAGATGACTGACACGGTATTAGATGGGCGGGGATAGATGGGGCCATGGTTGCGAATGATTTTTGGCACAGGGCAAACCTCTTTCCCAGATCATTGAAAAGGGGTCATGGTTGTGATCTGACAGGCAGGAACACCACAACATGTAAACACACAGCTAGGGAACTAAACAGTGGGATTCCGTTAAGATGCATCTTCAATAGGGGATCCGGGAGTAGCTCGCCTGTATCAGAATGGACACTTAAGATTGAAAAATCTTTGATAACGGGAGCTGTGAAACTCAAAGTAGTCCACAGCGAACGCCGAGACCGCAAAAAGACTCTGAAGATTTCTTGATAGATCTGTATGGAGGTAACGTGGGCCAAAATGCCTCTCTGCAGCGAATGTGCAAATATCTGATATGGATATAAAGGGACGGTTAAACGTTCTGACCTCTGTAATTCCAAACAAGGTTTTTTTTTTGTATTTTAAAGTATTTTGTTTTTATAATTGTATCAAACTACTTATTTTATTGCATTAAAATGCAAATATTAATTGATTTAAGATATCATACACCATTTTTATTGCTGGTTTTTTTTTAGATTTCTGTCTCTCTACTCACAGTAAAGGACTTTTCTCCACCAATTGTTACGTTGAAGTGGGAACCTCCAACAAATGGTTGATTAATCAACTTTTCTAAATATATGTGTATGTAAAAAAAGTGAAAACTGCTCGAGACGCACTTACTGCATTCCTCAACCCCCTTGGTTTACCACAAAGCTTCCCCTAGTCAAGACCCAGGAGCTGAAGGCCATCCGTGCTTGATAGTGAATCACACTTCTTCTTATCTGTTGATGGCAGATGATATAGGTCGCTTTAAGGCAAGTCCGGGTGGGGCAATATGTTTTCTCTTTGTATACAGCAAATAAACTGAGCTGTAATATATTTCAGGGTTATTAGTCATCCTGCTTTATCTGATTTGATGAAGCTTTCAATCTGCTGTTTAGAATAGGTGTTCTCTTTTGTATTCAGATATTCACAAGTTTGTGTAGTTTGACTTTAATTGACCCGTGACTCATGTCACTGGATCCCCTTATGCAGGGCTCTGTGCTTCTAAGCTGTGTGCTGTCTGTGCTTCGCCCGCATATCTGTATCTTGATGCAGTGATTTGTTATACAGTTACATTAAGGGCTTAGAATGATAATTCAGGTTTCTAAGGGATCAGTGGCGTCCCTGATGGACTCCTGAGTACATTGCCATGTTATTGAAAGCCAACTGTATGTAATGTTTATTAGTGTTACACATTAAGTTTGGAACGAAGCTCCATTGTGGATTTCTCACGTCCCCGCCTCACAATATACCTCTATGTCCACTGCAGATTCATGACTACAAGTGATTTGTATTAATCTGGCTCTCATGCTGAACGGACGGTCAGTACTTTGGTGCGTTGGGTGGCAAATCCCTGTAAATGACTGTATATATACAGTTATAAAAATTAGATACATCTCCCATTCTTTGTAAGGTGGGAAAACACTTGTGAAATTCGCAAGTGTATAATAATTCTTATTTTCACCCCACTATGACCACTATGCTAGACTGTGAGACAGTGCACGATGCAGCGGCATTGTTGTCGGAAGATATATTCTCCTAGGATGCTACTCCATATCTTGACTGCGCTTTGGGGAGTTTAAGTGGAGGATTGGTTTCGTCACCGATGAGGACCTGGGCTCTGAGTGAAAGGGAGGGCCGACATGTTAACCGGTTGTCACAGTAACACTTATGTTACTGACTCGGTCTGATGTAGACTCTGTGGTCGCAGGGAATGACCGTCCGGTGAAGGAACCTGCTGTAATTGCACAAGCCGTGGTTAAAGTCCTGTGTTTAGTTGAGATGCTCGACAGGCAGGTAACTTATTTTCTGTTTTGCCAGAAGTAAGGCTTGTTTTTGTTTTGTGTGTTTTCACTTGCTTGAAAGAACAACCAGCAAAGCCTGACTGAATTGTAAAGATTGTGTCCCTGTCTCTGGTTGCTGAAGCCCGCTGTCCTACCTGTTTGATGGTCCACACACTTCAATTATGGTGACTTCGGATGCTGAGGCAGCTGGACGCGCGCGCAAAAAGAGAAGACACACTCGTTGTACAGTATGTTTGCTGAGAAATCTGAAATCTCCACAATGTCCTCGAGGTTTAAAGACAGCGGCTTAGTCAGTGTCAACAACCACGAGAATGCAGACATGGATGATACTGCGCAAAACAGTTAATCCAGGCCATACTCCAGCCTACAAACATCGATCGACCTGGCAAACAGCTGTAATGTGTTCTCGAGGAACGGCCCATGCGAGCTCATATGCTCAATGAAACACAATTGGCCTTGTTTTGCATATGAGGCCAAATCGTCTCGCCTTGAAGGGGTAGCAGAGCACTTTATCAGGACTGATAACTGGAGCAGAAGTCCATAGCTATGGACCTCAAAGTGTACAGATGGTACGTTCAGTGCCTGTCTCACTCTTCCCGACCACGACCTGCTGTTGCTACTCAGACATCACTTGCAGACAGATTGACGCCAACTCGGATGTCGTTGGAGGCCCTTTCTGGCCATTCTTTGAAAGGCAAGTGGGACCCGGAGCATGAGAGTCGACCATGCGCTCACCTCTGGGCTTGAAGTGTTGTGCGGCCTTTTCTGATTGGGGAACCACAGAGACGGCGTATGTTTGACGCAGCGAGCAGGACGCACAAGGACTATGCCAAGTTTAAAGGCTGAGATTCTGGCATCGCCTGGGCCTGGTTGGAATCCAAATGTGCGCCAACACGGGTCGGGTAACACACAATTGGTCGTACTCGGCCCACCTGCCAGCCACCGAGGAGTCGCAGATGTACGAACATCGGTCCTACAACTGCGTTGTGTAGTGAAAAAGTGGCTACAGCCATGAGGACTGTTCGACCACTCTGCTGCGGATTTCTGATGGAACATGGTCGTAATGGATACAAGTTTAATTCGGCTCCACGACTGCCCACTCCCCACTGAGATCCAGCGCTGCGGGTAGGACCAAGGGGGGACCCTAAAGAGATGCCACAGAAAACACCCTCCGTCACAAGCCTCGCTCGACGAGGCTTTAAAGAGCACCTTGTGGGGAACCATACGATACAAGCATGGGCCTCTATGGAAGGCTCCATAAACCTGGGAACACAGCATCCTAAACAAGAATGGGAGGTCGGGTCTAAGGCGGTGTTCACTCATAGTCTACAAGGGGGTCAGAAAGTGTCCCAGGGGACGGTGGCTTTGAGGGAGATCGTTACTCCGGCCATGAAGAGGAGTGGTCCCATTCCTGGACTCAGTCACGGTGCGTAAGGTGAGGAGGACCTCGTAGGGACTGGATGGGCCAGCATGTGATTTTGGCGGTTTGTAGTGGGGGCATGGGCATGTGCTGGACTAACTGTCCCTTAACCCTAGACCATGGACTGTGATAACGGCTGAGACGGATTTCAGACAAGGTCTTTGTGTTTGCCCGGCTGGTATGCTCTACTGCAGAGACTGTTATTAGGATGATGGATCGCACCAGCTCTGAGTCAGATGAAAGGTGACATGACGTTTTCTCGCTGTGACAAGACCATGTAATCTACGGGCTCTGGAAGTCTAGTCACTCAACTGGTGCTTGCCAGCCCCTTCGTCTAGACCTCTGACTCCCATCATCCCATCACTGGGGTGATGTCGTTTTCGGGGAGGTCCTGTGCGTCACAACTGAGTGAGACACCATGGAGTATCACTACAGGCTCTCTAGTGAAATATAGAGAGTCGCCTTGCGGACTGGCCTATCATGATCTTGGTGTGCGGCGATTCCACCGTCATGCACACCGCAGTGCGATTCTAGGTGAGAGACTTCCCTTTATTCTGTGGACTTGTGGGCCGGGAAACACTGTAACGCATCTAATGGTAGAGGATAATAGTGATGTTAAGGTAATGTCTGTTGACCCCAGAAACCTTTTGACCCTGATGCTGATCGACTACCAACAAGTCTGGGGCCGTTGAAACATTCAGAGGGTTGTGATATACTTTGTCCCGCAGCAGTCTCTAGGGGCTGTCTATAGTCCTATAAGATTCAAAGGATGAGTCTCTATGAGAGAGAGCTGGTGGAATTCGGTTGCAATGCCTGATTTTAGATGTCTGGGAGAACTTGGGATCGGCACGCTTCGGGATCCCTACCGCTTAGCAAAATAGTCTAGGGAAAATGTGCAAGGGTCGGTAAAATGGGGAGCCTCAGTTACCCAGGGGAGGTTTCGGTGTATTTCCGTCCTTGGGTTCAGTAACCTCAAGATCGGTTTGTGTACCAATGTTTGAACAAAGTACAATAAGGGAGGAGGTGGGTTGTAGCAACTTAGTGTGTTTCCCACAGACTTACCGCGAGTACATGGTCTTAGACAACCTACGTCCCCTATAAAAACAATGACTGTTGTTTGGGAGGGCCCGCTGAGGCACGAGAGAATACTATCCCTGAAGATGTGATAGAGCGAATTCGCCAACGGGGTTTTGCTGGCCAAGGGATGTGTTCCACTATGATGTGAATGCCGGTACCTGTTGAGTCCTGCCCAGAGTGTCAACGTGTATCTTCCGCGTCCGAAATGAACCTCTTTCCGGCGAATCCTGGGTCGCACTTCCCCCATCAAGCGAAATACCACCTTTGAGAAGGATTGCGGATGGACCTAGGTTGGGACCCTCTTTACTAAAGCTACTGCACAGGGGCCACATGCAATTACTTATACTCGGTAGTTTAGATTATGCTACTCCCGTTTCTGAGATTGGCTGGCATATTGGGTCAAATTCATCTATATAATTTTCGTGAATAGGATGCATGGTTACATATGCTTTTCCTAGTACAGGTTATCACCAAAAGAGAATCTCTCACATTTCACGACGCATAGGTAGGTCGCCCTTATGGTCTCAGGGTCATTGAAGGAATTGTGGCAAGTTACTAAGCACTTTTAATTCATACTCGCGCTCGTACCGGTATTCCCCCTAAATCGGATGGACTTGTTGAGATGATTCAAAAACACTTAAAAATATGCCTGGTATGAACGGTGTGTACATGTCAGTATAGGAATGGGAAGGATGGACAACTGCGCTGCCATGCCCATAATTTGTTGTTCACTCACCAGGAGAGGGAAGCATCAATACAGGTCCAGCTAGACAAGGGTTCACTCCCACTTGTTGACGTTAGTCTTCTGGGAAAGGACATCCACGGGACTCATTGATATAGCACAGGTGGACCTGGGGAGCAAGAGTCACTCCCTACAGGAAGTGCGTTAGAATCGAAGTCACATGTTCCCTAATGCAACGTAACCCGGAAATTGCGGCGGTTATGCCTCATACGTTTAGGGACACTTATCAGGCGCAAGAGGCCCTAGAAAGCAGCGGGGTATCCTAACAAGGTGCGCCATAAATGAGGAGTCAGTATTTAACCTGGGGATCGGGATTGCCGTGTGCTCACGTAGCCTCACAACCTTAGAGGCTATGTTCCTGGTCATAGTGGCAAGGACCCTATTGAAGTTGTGGGAACGAAAGTGGGGGAAAGTAAATTACAAAGTGTACCAGCCAGGTAGACGTAATCATGAGCCTATGTACACATGTTGTACCTGTTACTTTAAATCCTTGAAGGATCGAACGAGTCCTTGGATGCACGTGGTGGCGACCCCCATTGAGTTAGTGTCCCAAGGTGTGTGCTCAGAGCTCCCTGTGCAAAGTCTCAGAGAGCTCGAGGATAAACCGTGTACTTCTTACAGTGGGATGTGTTCTCGGAGATAACTGTGAGGACTCATGTTCAAAAGAACATGGGGACATTGTCACTGTACCAGGTGTAAGGGCTCATTTTAACCCTTATTCCGGGTTTGAGGATCGCAGATGGGCATATCGTGGAGGTCAAAAGAGTTGTTTGACCTCGGGGGGTCTAGGCTTGAATACAAGATGCGTCGTTGGTCAAGCCCTTCCATTAGTGCTCGCCCAATAACTCGGAAGGTGCAATGACGACTCTCTGTATGATTTCCGGAAGCTTAATCGAAGTCTCCCAAGGTCGTTGCGTACCCTTGCCACTGGTCGACTGAGCCTAATGAGAGGTTAGGAATGCCTAGATATTTTTTCTACTCTTGACCTCACATAAGGATACTGGGCATTAGTCACACCCCATGTACAGAAGCTCAGAATTGCCCATAAATGAGTCTAGACAGGGCATGTATTGCTACACCGGTCCATGCTCTTCCAGGTTATATGTCCAGTTATGGTTTGCCTGTGGGCGACCGGCACCTACTGTCCAAGAGATTAATGGCTTATGTCATCCCATCACAAGCCCCTATCTGTCGTTATGCGTGCGGATATATATATGGACGGACAGTATGGATCTTTAGTGGTGGAAAAGTGTGGGACAGCCAGTTGTCTACCAAAGGTTCTGGCATACTTAATTGTCTTTAGGAGGACCGTGGCTAAAGCATAACCTAGGAAATGTGCTTTTGGAGATGGTCAGATGCCCACGGTACCGGAGGGAGCTAAATCAATGATGGTAGGGGTGTTCTCTTATCTTAGGTTAATAAAGGGGGAGGCGGATACAAGGCTGGCGCCACAACCCACAACTTCAAAAAGGGGCCATAGGGGAAGGGACTGATTAGGTATTGTGGGTTATATCGGTGGGTTCATCAATAACTTTGCGATTTAGACAAGCCCCGCCTACCGACCTGACAAAAAACAGTATAATCTGTTATGGTTCACTTGGAACCAGAGGCAGAGTCAGACGAGGGCATTCCAGGTGTTTTAAAACTGGCCCTTTGTACAAAGGGCCTCAGTAATGAATCTCTCACCCCAACTTTAAAAAGGGCTTTGCTTGTCAGCGGGCTATGGTATGAAAGTGGCTGGGGGCGAGTTGCTTTCCCTAGGAAGGTAGTACGGAGAAGAGACACCCAGTAACGTATTAAGTAGGAAGCTCATCCCCGCTCAGAATAGGAATTACGCAGGTATTGGTGGAGCGAGAGTGTTTGGCTTATCAAGTGGGCTCGCAATCCTTAAGTATTTACCTACTGGGGCGCCTTATAAGGCTTGATCACAGACCCAGACTCACCGCTATCTGTGAGTGTGTCCCAAGCAAATGAGAGATAATGTCTTAGGGTTACCAGATGGTTCCTGACACTGCAGAATTACTGTTTGTCTGTAGAACATAGGGCAGGAAGACTACAGGGCAATGCTTGACACACTGTCAAAAACACACTGTTTGGTAGCTAAAAGGGGTCCGACCCCACAGGTTCGAACAGAGGGGGAGGGTATGTGAGACAGTTGACGGGGGGCATTGTTGACGGAAGATATATTTCTCCTAGGAGCTCTCCTATGCGGCTTTGGGAGTAAGTGGAGCAATGCGTGTCACCGAGAGGCCTGGGCTCGGTGAAGGAGGGCCGACAGTTTAGGTGTCAGTAACACTATGTTACTGACACGGTCTGATGTATACTCTGGGTCTCAGAGGAATGACCGTCCGTGAAGGAACCTGCTGTAATTGCACAAGCCGTGCCAAGTACTAGTCAGGGAATCCTGTGTTTAGTGAGAGCTCCGCCGAGCAGGTATTTATTTTCTGTTTGCCTGAAGCTAAGGCTTGTTTTTGTTTGTGTTGTTTTCACTTGCTGAAATAAACCCAGGCAAGGCCTGGACTTGAACTGTAAGTTGTGTCCCTGTCTCTGTCTGCTGAAGCCCACGCTGCCTACCTGTTTGCTGGTCCCCCTCACACTACCCTTAGAAAGGATTGCTTTTTATGTACCAATAGCAAGACAAAATTACATACTCAGCATAGGACGCCTGCAGTTGCACTGTAGCTACTAGGATGATAACCAATCCAAGTTTTGAAGCGGCGGCTGCGTACTAATATGCTGGACGGCAGAGCGTACTAAGAATTGATCTTCCACCAGTACCTGTCATATTGGTGCCTGCGCGCTAAAGATCTGGGTTGTGGCTAAGCACTAAAGACTGATTCCAGGCCCTACTTTGGCACCTGCACTCAGTAACACAGTGCAACGGATGCACTATAATTACAGCGCTGGTACTCAAACATTGTACAGGATAAAATAACATGTTGCCAGATGCTCCTTTTCCATAAATTACTGAATATTATGATATCTTCAATATTATTAATGCCACTGAATAAATCTCTACATGTTCATCAATGTTGTTGACAGCTAATTATTATAATAAATCCTCAAATCATGAGAATAAATCAATAATTGCTGAGGTAAGTATAATAAAGGCTACTGGTGTAACGATGCTTCATGAAAATAAAAATTCACTTCATTATTATATGGTGATGTTCTATTTATATACCGGGCAATGTGCATCTGCAGATTCTGTAGCCATCTGCTATCTGCTATTATTTATCCAATTTGAGGTTAGGTATTTACTATTACTTATACATCTATTCATGTGTTGATATTATAGCACAGTGCAAAATCCTCTTTGGACGTCTGTTGCCACTATTTTTAAATTTTTGGTTTTTTTATATTTTTGTTCAATTGTTCTTTAATAAAAATATATCTTTGTACATATATTGTTTATGGTGGTTCTATAATTATAAGTGGTTGTTGATTGTCCTTTTGGACCACTCATATGGACTTTGTATTTATTGGCCCATAGTTAACTCTGTAGGTATTGTGCTTAAGCTTACTAGGCATCGCCCCCTAATGATGACGTCATTTCATCGCGCCGTCTACACTGGGATTCATAAGGAGAAGCCGGCATCACGTTGGAGGAATAGGGAGAGAGGTTAGTTCATTATTTTTTTTTCTTTTTTCTACTAATGGGGCCTGGCCTACTTACCTACTTATGTGAGACCTACCTAGAGCCTACCTATCTAAGTAGGGCCTACCTTTAACTCACCCATGTGGGGCCCACCTAAAGCCTACCTACCTATGTGGGGCCTACATATAGCCTATCTAACTATGTGAGGCCCACCTATAGACTACCTACCTATGTGGGTCCAACCTAACCTACTTACCTATGTGGGGCCTGCCTACAGCCTACCTACCTTTTTGGGGCCCATCTACAGTCTACTTACCTATGTGGGGCCCATCTACAGTCTACCTACCTATGTGGGGCCCACCTAAAGCCTACCTACCTAGTTATGTGAGACTTATCTACTTGGGTCCTGCCTACCTAACTGGGACCTAACTACTTCCTATCTAGGGCCAATCTTACTAAATACCTATAGCCTACCTACCTGGGGTCTAACTGCTGCCTACCTTATAATAATAATCTTTATTTATATAGTGCCAACATATTCCGCAGCACTTTACAATATAGAGGGTATAAGCACAGACAACCCAGACATTACATTATAAAAAAGCTACTTACAAATGAGACACAAGGTGAGAGGGCCCTGCTCACAAGAGCTTACAATCTGTGAAACAAAGAATGACAAGTGCTTGGTTTACAATGGTCCGGCCATGTATACATGGGGTAGTATACATAAAAAAGTGGATGAACCTGCCATCCCAAACATCTATATACAGATAAGTGCCTGTGGGTGCCCAAGTGCAGGAAGTGACGAATGGGTGACAGAATTTGGGGCGTTAACAATTAGGGATCTTGGTAGGCTTGTCTAAGAAGATGAGTTTTCAGAGCGCACTTAAAACTGTGAGGGTTGTGAGTGTGCCTGATCACATGGGGTAACATGTTCCAGAGAACTGGTGCAATACGTGCAAAGTCTTGGAGACGGGCATGGGAGGTTCGGATGAGTGAGGGTGTTAATTTAATCAGTAGCAGAGCGGAGAGAGCGGGCAGGGTGGTAGACAGAGATGAGGGAGGAGATGTAGGGGGGTGCAGCGCCGTGGAGAGCCTACTGAATAGGCAGCCAGTGCAGAGACTGACACAGGGTAGAGGCATCAGTATAGCGGCTGGAAAGAAAAAACAAGCCTGGCTGCTGCATTCAAAACAGATTGGAGAGGGGAGAGTTTACAGAGAGGAAGACCAAAAAGCAAGGAGTTACAGTAGTCAAGACGAGAATGAATAAGAGCAACAATGAGGGTTTGAGTTGTTTCCACAGTGAGAAACGGACGGATTCTGGAGATGTTCTTAAGGTGAACCTTCCTACCTGGGGCCTACCAACCTACCTGGAGCCTACCTACCAACCTACCTATCTAGGACTTACCAATGTATCTAACAGGGATCTATCTAGCTTTCTGGGGCCTACCAACCTACCTAGGGCCCTGCCCATCTACCTCTTGGGTAATATGAATCTGTGGGATAAAGGCAATAGCTGTAGTACAATCTCAAGGGGGTTAGTCCTCTGTTCCTTCACCCCTCTAGGAGACTGTGCATGGTCCAGGAGGGGGGCCCACCAAAAGTTTGCTGTGGGGCCCAAACTTTTCTAGTTATGCCCCTGAATGGTACCATATGCATAACACAGTACATAGGTTCTCTATATTGTTTTATCATACTGCTGTGCTAGATACATTATGTAATACTTGAATACTTGAAGTGACATACATTTTAGTGAAATGATGCGAAGTTATATTTTAGCCATGGTTTTTTCTTTTCTGACAGTGATTTCTATCTATCTGGATAGTTTAAAAATGTATCCTGACAGATACTATGTCAGGGCCTAATAGGTGATTGACCAAGCTTTTGTGTCTGGTGCAGAAGCGTTCGCTAAATAGGGCAAATGTAGTCCAATCAGAATAAATGTTGACAGTATCCTGACGGACACCACAGACTGCCAAATACAATGTGAATGGGGTTTAACTTGTAACTTATTAGTTGAAATCCCTGCTGAATCAAAGTTTAGGAGACCAGTGGGTGGTCTCAATCAATGGCTGACAGCATTTCGTGTATGAGAACATATTCAGAAGTAGCTGCAGTCACTGATTAGGACCACTCACTGGACTCTTCAACTCTCATTGAATTACCAGTTATACTGAAACTTTTCCATCACTAAAATATATTAATGTGTTCAGCTCCTCTGTCTTTCTAACCTGCTGCTCACAGATCAAATTGCTTGTTCATTGTGACCAATTGCCCTTAACACATTTTCTATCACGTACTTATGAGGAATTCTTGGACTTGAACTACAAATTTGGAATGGCATGGTTAAAACATCCTACCACTAACTCTTTTTACATTTTTTTTACTTTGCATTCACAAAATACCAACATACATGTGTTCAGTGATCTTTTTTACAGTGGCTGATAATTTGTACAGGAACAAACTACATTTTCAAAGCAATGCATGATTTAAAGGAGTTGTCCACTAAAAAATAAGGCCAAGGTGGAACAGAAAAAAAAAAAACCCTAAGGGCGTGTTCACACGGCACAGGACAAATACCGGCCGGTTTGCCGGCCGGTATTTGTCCTGTTTCGCGCCTGTCCCCGCGGCCGCGAGGGGGACGGCTTTTCTCCGCGATGAGCGGAGAAGAGCCCTCCCCCCTCCCATTGAGCAGCATATCTTCCGTCCGGAAACCGGGCGGAAGATTGTGCATGTTCAATGTTTTGCCGCCGGACCGCCGGCGACAAAACCGCCGGGCGGAAAACCCGTGCAGTGGGGACTGCTGCACGGGTTTTCCATAGAGCACAATTGTGCTCATTTTCGGCCGGTTTTTCAGGCGGTCTGAAAAACCGCAAACCGGCTGAAAAACCGGCCGAAAACCCATGCCGTGTGAACATGGCCTAATACTTACCTAGCTGTCCCCGAGAGACTCGCACTTCATTCACTTACAACAAAGCGTCGAGAACCCAAGAGTTGAGAGGAGTGGATGGTGAGTGAAAAGAAGCAGGGAAAGCTAAGTAAGTATTAGGTTTTTTTCTTCTTGGGACCATCCTCGACCCAATGAAATACAATTTTTTTTACTGGAAAACTGGATTCAAATCAAGAGGATGTCCCCAGAAAACAATTTCTATGACATTCCAAACTGTGAGTAACAGCAATAAGAGTATACTGCTTGAAACTAAACATCATTTGATAAACAGGTGAGTTCAATCAACAGCTTTCATAATCAACAGGAAGAAATTCAGACAGTGATATACCCACATTTACAGCAATATGGACCAAAAATCTCGAAGTCAAATTGATCAAAAGGTACTTTGTGTGACCCACTGTTTCTTTGCTATGGAGCCATAATTTTAAAGGTTTCTACCCTTGTGGTGACTGCAATAATTGCCAATTTATAGAGTCCTACTACTTTTATAGAGTACTACTTTTACTAATCACCATGATATACAGAAAAGCCAATTAAAACACTTTGTGGACTTCAAGACAACACAAAAATTTACAGTTAATGAAATTATAAGATTTGTCTCATATCCAAATAATAAGCAAATCAGATAATTTCACCTAGTATTACAGGGTCAAAGTTTTGAGTTTCATTTTTTCAGAGAGAGAGAGATCACAATCTTGTGAGATTTCTTGTTCACTGGGAGTTACCAACTGTGCGAGCAGAGCCGATTCTGTACAGCATCTGAATGGTAATTTGAGCTGTGTATGCAGATCTGGTCAGGACTTAGGTGATTCATTGGTCTATAGAATGGAATGGAAGAAAGAATTCTCCTATTCTTATAATAAACTCTCATAAAAGGGAATCACAAACAAGGTGAATTGATCACCAATGCATCATAATGGGCAGCAAACCAACAAAACACAAATTCACACAAAGGAAGAAAATATAGCTAAGTGTAAAAAGTTAATTTGAGTCTAACTTTATACAGGCAGCAAGCACAGCACACAGGGTATACTGTAGGTATGGTAGATGATAACCTTTGTTGCTGCTGCTTCCAGCCCCCCCCCCTCCCCAATAACATACATGCATCCACATTACATTGCTGCTGATATAAAGTAAGGTGTGCAGGAGGAGGTAGATGATGGGTGCAGGCCCCTGGTACCAGGCTGATGGAAATGCCTAGGTTGTGGGTGTGTGTGGATGTCAAGCCTACCAGTGTGGGATTGCTGGGAGGTGCAGTGCAGAATTAAGCAAATATATACGTGGAACCGGCAATTTCGTTAAAAAGCAACTTTCTTTAATAAATCTCACTAAAAAAATAAGACATTAATCCGTACTTCACAGAATGTACATATTCACATATATAGAAGGTATACTCAGTGTTTAGCTGTGGCGTGGCACGCCGTTCGGATCAGTCCATGGCGCCACTCACAAGGCAGGTGAGCAGGGAGATGCCGACAACTGAGCTGGACAAGGTAAACTCACGGACGTTTCGGGGATAGCTCCTCCCCTTCCTCAAGCACATGCTGAATCGTGAATCGTGGGATTGGAGGTCCCATATGTATGGAACTGTGCCGGGATATACTCAGTAATAACAGATGAAAAAGGACTAAATCCTATATAGTTGAGCAGTGCAGAATTAAAGGGGTGTTATCGTTTCATTAAATGGTCTTCAGAATAAGGGGACAGTGAAAACAAGCAACTTTGCAATTGGATGTCATTAGCAAAGCTGCCTTGTTCTCACAGTGTCCCTTATCTTGTGTTTTTATTTACACTGATATCCAGTGTGGGTCTAATCCCTCCTGATCCCTCCTCCTTGCAATTCACTAGCTGAGGGCTCATTTACATTCTGTACAGCCCCTGGGTCAATTCACCGAGCTGTGTCTCTGACTCAGAGTTAGGGGCCGTAGCATTTTCTGTTTCCACACCTAGCAGAAACAGACTGCAGCAGATTGTACAATGAGAAAACATGACAGTTTTTTGTCCCTGTGCCTAACTCTCCTGCATACACGCAGATCTGTGCCGTTCTTAGAAAGCTGTAATACATCTCCAGCTGTGAGAGATCATTGCTCAGATTAGATTGAATGCAGCCTGTGGTATGTATACAGCTCTTATAAAATAAGACTGCATAGAGAGAGACACAGTGATATGTGGACTCAGAGGGGAGGGGGGGGGGAGTCTTAGGCCAGCGGTGAAGGAGGGAGGATGTCATCCAGCTGGGAGGGGAAGAAACGCCCCTGCATTCACAGAGCTGGAAAGCTAAGAGAAGTATGAATCAGCCGAAGTAAGGAAGCGATACATCCCCTTTAAGACAGAGTGGGTCTCGGACTGACCCACAAGGGAGAAGGGAAAACCCCCGGTGGGTTCCTTGGCATGTCAGGTTTGGGGCTGCTTTTTTGGGAGAAAGGCAGGATAAAAGAGGCATGTGCAGTATGTGCAGTTATGTACAGTAGTTGTAGCGTGAACCTCAAGACACAAATTTACTGATGTGCCCCAAGAACCAACTCCATTGGTAAGCCCCAAGAAACAACTCCAATAGTGGGCCCCAGGCACCCCAGTCCGACACTGTTTTGCAGGCTTTACTCACAGGCTTACTCAGAAGATTACACTTCAACCTCTGTTCTCTCTATAGATAGACAATTACAATTGGGATTTTCCACACTTCGCTTCTCTACTACAAATGATTCTCTGACAACTTCCCTACACTGTTTTCTCAGGTCTTTTCTCTCCTTCTCTCTCTCTATAGCTCTTCATTGAATTAACCTGTTTCTTGGAACTCTTCCTGGACTATCTATTGAGTCCATCTCGTTTCCACTGACACTCTCTTCCTCTCTGGACAGTTTCCTTTTGTCTGTCCATCAAATATCTATTTCTTCTTCTTTCCGGGTCCCCAGTCTGTCTTTCAGTGTTTTTTCTCCTCACTTCTCTCTCCCATCTACCTGTTTCTGCTTGCTTTCTCTCCCTCACTCCTTCTCTTCTGAGCTTCCAGACTAGTGATATGCCTGCTAGCCTGTTCTACCTCACCACTGGTAAGCTGATGAATGAGACATGAACAGGAACAGCAACACACTTTCTTAACAAACGACTAAACAAAACTACCTAACATGGCATGCTCCCTTCTATAGACCTGGAGCCCCTACCTTCTACTCCACACTGATCGACTGCAGGCCTTCACGCTGAAAGCACCCCTGGCTCTATTGAAATTATGTTGTAATTTTAAACCCCTCTCTGTTATACTATACACAATACATGTCATGATATTTGGGAGAAAAACACAGAGACAACAGAAAAATTATTTATTTAAATAAACACTCTCTGACACCCGCCTTTGTTCAACATTTTAGTTTAGAAATAGATTCCACACAGGTCCAACTCAGTCCAACGAGTCCGATAGTATTAAACTCCATCACCTGCACTCCTAGAGATCATGGCTGTGACTGATCAACTGGAGGTGCAAGGGATGGAGTAGAGGCCACAGCCACATCACAATCTTGGGGGGGTTGATTCTGTACGGTGGTAATATATCTGCAGAGCCTGTATACACTGGTACATATCTAACACTATATGGTCACTGTATAGCGGTAATATATGCCTGTAGATTGCCTGTGTACAGTTGGTATCTACCCCCATATGGTCACTGTATGGTAGTAATATATATCTGCAGAGTGCCTGTTTACAACTGGTATCTACGACTATATGGTCACTGTTTTGCAAGAATATTGTTAGTAGTGTAATGGTTTGTATTCAGAAATAGTATGGTGGTATTATTCAGTTACTATGTGTTGGTGGCGTGGTCATGGTGTTGTGGTATTATTTAGTCACTATGTGTTGGTGATATGTGGTCATGATGTTGCAGTATTATTCAAAAACTTTGTTTGGCTCTGCACATCAAAAAGAATTTTTTGAAAAAAATGTAAGCATAGGTGCACACTGGAAAAGACAAAAACATAAAATTTTTCCCAAAATGTCAGGGGGCACACAAAAAAAATTAATGTAAACTTAAAAGGGCCCATATGGGAAAATTTTGAAAATGCTAAGGAAATAAAAAAAAACCTGGGATTCTTTAGTTCACGTTTTTGATAAAAAAATTTTTAAGCTACCCCCTTTTGCGTCAAGGGACCCCAAAGCACAGGTGGGCCCCAAACACAAAAAACGTTATCTTTTGGGGCCCTGTTCGGGACTACAAAAATCTCTGGGAGGGGAAAAGGATTTTAGATATGAATAACCCTGAAACGGGTTTTTAAAAGGGTGGGCGGAGGGGCAACAAGCCAATGAGGAGCCATTTCCCCCATACAAAATAAAAAAATTTTTGTTTGGGCTCTCCCACACCCAAAAAAGCATTTTTTAAAAAAAAAAAATGAAAGGGCATAGGTGCACCCCTGGAAAAGCAAAAAACATACATCTTTTCCCAAAATGTCAGTGAAATTATTAAAGTAAACTTTGGGGGTGGTGATATGTATGATATTATTCTTTCCACTATTTTGGGGGGTTGATATGTGGTCATGATTTTGGTGTTATTATTCACCCACTTTTTTGTGGTGGTGATATTGGTCAGTTTGTTGTGGCTTTTTTAAAGGGACCCTGTGTGTTGGTGATATGGGGGTTCAGGGGATGTGGGGGGTATTTTTTGGATCTTTTTTATAGTGGTTTTCATTGTTTCTTTACATAGTTACATAGTAGGGTTAAAAAGGAAGAAAACCTGCCCCATCGAAAAAAAACCCAAAGGGTGGGGAAAATGGGGGTTGAGGGGGGACAAGGATTTTTAACCCGGGCCTCACCACGGGTTTAAATTTGCCCGGGAAATTTCCAAAAGGCAAAACCAATCTGCTCCAGTGGGGGCCCTTATTCTGACCCCAGAGCCTCCACCAGCCAGTTTCCAAAATTTTTTCATAGTACGAAACTTTTTTAAAATTCTTTATTTCCGGGTTGGGATCTAAGCCTTTTGAAACTCTTTTTACGTTCCTGCTTTGACCGGGTTCCTCAGGCGGCAAATTCCACAGATTCACAGTTTTTTACAGTGAAAAAACGCTCTTCTCCTTGGAGATTGAACCCCTTTTTTCTCTAGTCGAAGGGAATGTCCCCTTGTTTTTTGGGGGGCTTCACTTGAAAAAAATTTTTTTCCCCTTTATTTTTTTGGGGGGACCATTTATAAATTTTTTTAAAAATTAATCATGCCCCCAAAGCCGTCTTTTTCAAACAAAAATAAGTTCATTCTACTTAACCTCCCCCTCAAAAACTAAGGGGCTCCATTCCGATTTAATTTTTTGTTCCCTTCGTTTTTTCTCTCTCTAGTCCATTACATCTTTTCTTTTAAACTGGGGCCCAAAAACTAAAATAACAAAATTCTAATTTGAGGTGGGCCACCAATGCTTTGTACAGCGGTAAAATTCCCATTCTTTTTTCCCGTGGTCCATGCCTCTTTTAAATACACCCCCAATATTTTTACTTGCCCTAGAGGCAGTGATTGACATTGATTCTGTTTTGTATTTAAAATATCTACAAAAATGCCCAGATCTTTTTTAACAAGCGTTTTCTCCAATTTTTTTTTTCCCCCCCTGGGACTTTATGATGCCTGTAGATTATTTCTACCCGGGATGCGGGAAACCTTACTTTTATCCACATGAACCCCTTTTTGCCAATTTATCCCCAAGTCTCATTTGTGCCCAGGTCTGCTTGAAATTTATGAGCATTTTCCCCTTTTAGATTGCACCCCCCAAACATAGTTTGGGTTGCACCCTGAAAAAATTTCGAAACCGTGCTATTGACCCCTTTTCCACTTATCGTTAATAAAAACTTTAAAAAAGAGGCCCCAAATGCGACCCCTGCGGCACACCACTTAAAAACCAACCCGGGGAAAAACCACCCCCCGAGAAAAGGTTTTTTCCAATTTACCACCCATTTTCCTTTTTTGAAAAGTTACAATTCCCCAAGGGCCGGGCCCAAAGGTTTTTTGATCCCAATTTTACCCAAAAAAAACCGTTTTATCCCCCCCTAACCCCCAATGGATCCCCCCAAAAAAAGGGTTTAAAAACCCCCTTAAACAAACCTTTTTATTTCCCCGGGACAGTTTCAAAAACCCCTTTTGAAAAAGGAACAAAAAAACAAAATACCCAAACAGCTGCCCCGCTATCCAAAACTTCTACTCACCTTTTCATAAAAAAAAAACGGGGTTGGTCTGACAGCTTTCTGCCCTTAGAAAAATCCATGCTGGCAAATCACAAATTTAATATTTTTGTTTGTAAACATACTCCGGGTAAATAGCCCCCTTTAGTCCTTAAAAAAATTTTTTCCCAAAAACAGATGTTAAAATTTTATTGGTTTTAAAATTTACCTTGGGCAAAAATTTGGGAAACCCTTTTTTTTGAAGATGGGAAACTACATTTGCCTTGCGCCAGTCTCCGGGGAAAACATAACAGCCCACCATGGAATCTCAAAATTTATCAGTACAGGGCACACCGAAAACCGCTGAGCTTTTAAAAGGAAACTCTTGGGTGAATGCCATCGGGGCCGGGAGCCTTGTTCACATTCAGTTTTTTTAAATTTTTGGCTTTGATTTTTTTCTACACTGACCCAATTATTTATACAGATGATGAATTAACAGTACTGGCACTACCTACATCTGCACTTGGCCCCCCCCCTTAAAAACTATTTATCTAATTGTTTGTATTTTCTGGGGCTGAAGAACCTTTTTTGTCCCCTTCCCCCTTCTTTTGGTCCCCAAAGGGGACCGTTTCCCCACACAGGTTTTTAAAGGGCCCCTACTTGCTCTGACTTTGGCTTTTTGGCATTTATATGCTTAAAGAATTTTTTGGGGGTTAGTTTTGCTGCCCTTTGGCCACCTCCCTTTTTTATTTTAAATTTTTAGTGCTTTTATTATTTTTTTTAACAGTTTTTTTTAAGCTCTCTGTAATTTTCAAAGGCTGATCCCGGAAGCCCTCGAATTTATATTTTTAAATCCCTTTTTTTTTTGTTTTTGCCCCCCTTAAAGAAGGTGAAGCCATTTTGGGGTTTTTATTTGTAGTCCCCTTTAATTTTGTTACCCATAGGAATATATTTTGCAAAAAATTTTTCCCCCCAAAGTATTTTTAAAGCCCCCCCATTTGGTTCAATATAAAAAAATTTCCCAAATTTTGCTGCTTCCCGTCTTGGGGCCTGAAATTTCTCCCCCCAATAAAGGAAAAAAAATTTTGGCCCCCCTTTTTAAAATTTAAAATTTTTTTTTTTTCCCCGCTCTGTTTTTTTTTTTTTTCCAGGTTTAAAAGCTAAAAAAAATTATATTGTGGTTCACTTTTCCTAGTTTTTTAGGAAAACCCTGACCGCTTTTTACAAGTTTTTCTTTGTTAGAAAAGACCAGAAACCAAAAAGAGCATCACTTTAGTTGGATCCTCCACAAAAATTCCCCCTAAAAAATTTTCCTCTAACAATGGGAACTTCCTTCCCTTTTCCCGTCGATGGGAGAACCGTGGGCCCCCAGTCAATGCCCCGGGGGGAAAATTGGGAAAAATTTACCCATTATTTTCACTGTACCTGCCTGTGTTTCCCCCCCCACCATTTGGGTTATGATTGTTTTTCTATTCCTCAGTGATTTTCGGGGGTCATAGATTACACCAAAAATTTTTATTTTCTGCATTTAAACCCCCCTTGTTTTTCCCCCCAAAGTTTCCCCCATCTTTAAACAACCCCCCCCCCGTATTATAGACACACTCCCCTCCCCCCGGGTTTGTTCTGTTTTTTTCTAAATAGATTAAAACCTTGAAAAGGTTTGGGCCGACCCCAAAACATGCGGGAGTACGTCCTGTTTTTAGCAATACCTACCACATCAATCGCTCCCCCCTACAACAAACGCCTCAAGTTCCCCCCTTTTGGTTGCAAGGATTCTTGATTTGTGAATAGACATTTTAAATTTTCCCCCCCAGTTTTTACACTTTCATTTAACGGTTTTTTGGGGTAATGTTCATTAGAAAGGCATGGGATCCAATTTCATCCCGATCAGTGACGCATGGGATTAAACATTACCTGTTCAGATGAAAGGGATTTTGAATTTTAAAAATTCCCCTCCTCGGTTTGATGGGATTTTGGGGGATTTTACCCTTACCCTTCCAGATGGGGGATGGGATTATAAAAATTATACCCCTTTTAGACAGGGATGGGGATTATTTATTACACAAATTAGTAGATGGGCATGAGGGTTTGCATGACTATTGTTGGGTTTCCCATATAAATTTAATTTCTGGTTTGAAAACAAGGAACTCCTTATCCACTGGGGCTACTCCACCTCCCCCCTTCCCCCTGGGCCACTTCCCCCCCCCTGATATTTTTCCCGCCCCTCTCTAACCTATTTAACCCCCTTCCTTTTTTTATATTGTCCTCCCTCCTCATCCTTGTTTTAAAAACTCCCGCCCCCCCTTTTAGGGGAAATTTTTTTCCCCGCACCCCAGACCCCCTTCCAAATTTTAGGTGCAAAATTTTTCTGTAGAAAACAGATTGTTTTTCCCCCCGAAAAAAAGAGCCCAAATGCTCTAAGAAACCCCAAAAACCCCCCTGGGCCTACACCCAAAACCCCCAGCCATGCATTTAAAATCCCTGACTCCCACGTCTTTCCTGATTAAACGCCCCTTTGGGACCCGGGAGTATTCCGGGGGGAAAACAAAACCCTTGGGGGTCCTTCCCTTCAGCTTTGAGCCTAGTTTTTTTTAAAAAATTTTTTCTTTTTGGAACCTCCCCCTACCGTTTAATTTTTGTCATTGGTTCCAAAAAATGGGGGCCACCCAAAAGCTGGGTCAAACGGGCCCGCCCCCCCAGTAATTTATCCACCCCGGGCCACCACATTTTGAACCCTGGGGCCCCCCCAAAGGGGGACAGCAAACCATTTTGGTTTAGGCGGGCCTGGGGGACAAAATTTATTCCCATCCATCTTCCCCGATTATTTGTATCCCCAAAAAACAATAACTGTCTTTTTACCTGCATTCCCAACCCCCTACTACCCAGTTTGGGTGCTCTTCCGGGTCTAGGAAAAAGCAGTTTTCCCTAGGGGTGCCATTTTGAGGGCTGAATTTTCCCCCGCAATAACACCCCAAATTGGGGAAAATTTTTCTAGGAATTTTCAAAGGGGGGAGGGGAAATTTGGGCCCTTTCCTTTTTTTGGGGACCCCTAGAGCTCCCCCGTCACGTTTAAACCCCCTTTCCCCTTTCCCCTGCTGATCCAATTTTCCCCCCCTCAACATTTTAGCCCACTAACTGTTTGCTCCAAGATTTGCAAAATCTTCTCTTTATTTTTCAATCGCCCTCAGTGTCGCATTTGCTCTTTTTAGGGCTTTAAAAACGAGCTACCAAAAGTAGCAACAGCTCCCCTTTTGCAAAAGCGGTATTCACCCTGGATCTCTTGCCCATTGGCATCTATGGCAAGGGTTGTGCACTGCTTTGGGAAAATTTCCAGTGGGAAACTGGCCCCTTATCCTGGTTTCACAGCAATGAAGAGAAAAGAAAAAGTTAAAAGAGATTGAATATTAAATTAAAAAAAGGTTTTTTTTCTTACCCGTTTTTCCCCTCCTGTTTTTAACTCCGGTTTGTTTTAAAAAAAAGCACTCTGTTCCTTTAACACTCAGTTTGAGCCACCCAAAAAGAGCAGCTCATAAGGCCCTGGTGCAAAATTTTTACCTGCTGACAAACCCAAATAACCCCCCCCCCGTCTTTGACTCAAAGGGGGCCGGGGGTACACCAGTGCTTTTTTTGGTTTTGGCAGTAACAGGGAAATGATATTTTTCTCATGTATAACGGGAATTTTTTTGGTCACTGTGCAAAACCCTTTTGAAAAATTGTCCCTTTCAGGGGTTTTTTTTTTTTATAGGTTTATGTCTTTTTGGGAATACAAATTTCTTTATATAAATTTCTTTTATATTCTGTTAGGCGTGGTTAGAAGTGTCCACTGATGTGATATCATGTGCTTTGGCATGGTCAGAGGCGTGTCCTGGTCTGATGTAATTTGTTTGGGTGTGGTTGGAGGCGTGGGCTAATGTGTTCCGCTTTGCAATCTCTAAAAGTTGGGAGGTATGTAATACTGTTTGTAGGGGCAGTCCTAACCCTTGCAGTAACAACATAAAAAAGGCCACACAAACAAATCTCCCCTGTGTTCACATGTTCACATCCCACTTCACAATGAACTCTCCTAGCTCAGAAGCAGAAAGTCTCATAAAGGTTTTGTCATAGTGATCCATCATGCTGTGAAGAACCCACATATCCAAACTTCAGCCTCCCTTTCTTAAAGGCCCAGCACTTTTATTACTGAATTACAGGTAAACTGGGTTTCCCTTTTAGTTTAAACAAACATATCTAAGGAAGTGTTTTATACTTTAATCCTCTGTTACATGAGATTTTCCTGGTGGTGATAGGTCCTTTTTTTAGGGTATACATTAAATACACTCCAGCTACTGAGAATAGGGTACAGAAACATATTTCAACTATAAAGTGTTGATATTGGTGGCTTTATATTTTTTAAAGTTTGATGGCAGTTAGACTACAAAATTCAATATATATCTCAAATTACAACACAACTTTCCATTAAAGGGGTTGTCTCGCTACAATGATTGGGTTTTAATTTAAAGATCTTTAAAAAACAAGCAGCTTTGCAATATATGTTCATTACAAATGTCCTACTGATTTTGAGCTAGCCCTGTTAGTATTACTACATCAGCTTCTCAAATCTCTATAGTAGCTGACCTGTTGATCCTTATCTTACTGGCTGTCAGGTCTGAATGACTCATCACCTTTGAAGACAGGTCAGAGCAGAGAGCCCCTCCTGCACAGAATGCTTCTGGAGTGGAAGGAGGGGGAGGGAGGACTCTGGCGTCTGTGTCCATGCAGCCTGGATTAACCCTGTGTGTCCCTGCTTCCTCCTGCTCTCTACACAGATAGATGTGACAGCAGTGACCCTGTCTGTTACTATAATCATGATATGTCTTTGGAACTGTGACTATACTAATACTGTACAGATCAGGCATGTGAATACTTTATGCTCTCCTGTATTAGTGAGACATCCTGAGTATAGTAACACTTCCCTTGTTGTTGCTGGAGATGTGGAGACTTGTAAGCTAAGCAGGGGATATAGGAACACATGCATCCCCTCTGCTCTATTAGCATACACAGCAGCTTCACAGACCTCTCTACACTCATAGATCAGCCCTCTCCTGTAACAGACCTAGGCAGGCACACACAGGGTGAACTCTGAGAGCAAACCCCCTCCCCCCCCCCCCTGTATAGAAGTTACGTAGCTGCCTGTGTGCTGATGGGAGGGGGGAGAGGGAGCAGAAGAGACAGACCAAGAAGCACGCCCCTCAGTTCAACTTACCAGGGACACTGACAGGCTGAAAGCTCGTAATGAGACAACTCCTTTAACCAAAAGTACAAGCAAATAAGAAACTATGAAATATATCTTATTGGAGAAAAATATGTCCTTGTTTTATCTACGTGCCTACTTCCCCCTCCCCTTTCCTGCTCTCTTTTCTGTCATAAATCACTCACAGACTCCTCTTGCAAGGGAGAGGAGGTTCCTGCTTCAATTAGAAGAATGCTTCCATTTTTCGTTCCTTCCTTCTATTGTGTTTTTTCTTTTTGAGGGGGAGGGAGAGTACTTGCGTATTGCACTATTTTTATTGATCATAGAGAGATAATTTAAAGAACATATTTACAATCATTCTAAGTGTGCAATGATATTTACAATATATTTATTAAATCTGTATATGTTCACAACTACCTTAGTTGGGGTACTATAATTTCCCAGTTATCTATTTTCAGCTTGATGATAATGTGTGGATAAGAAAACTTAAGGAACGTGCAGTTATACTAATTATTGTGTAAGCACATATGGTGGATGTAACGCACACTTAGGGCCCGTCTACATGTAAAGGATTTATAGTTGGTTTTTATGATTGATTTTGGAATTGGAATCAGTTTTAAAACTTACTGTAAACCATCCCCATAGACCTTAATAGAAAATCCGAGTCTACATGGCACAGATTTCAAAACCGACGGCTTGAAACATGCACAATCTTGTGTCTGATTTCCAACAGAAAATGTACTGTTCAATGTCAATGGGCCAGATAAATCCGAAATCCGACTGCAAAATCGGCCCCCAAAAATGTGGCAAAAAACGAAAACTGATTGTAAAATACCATTGGATTCTGTTATAGAATCCTACAGATATTTTACAGTTGCTGTGTGAATTTATCCATATGCTTGTTTCTGCAACTACACATGTTCCATCACAAGCTTAAATTTTTGGAGGGAATACCATCTATTGCATAGGTACACTTAATGAATGTCCCACATGTATATTTTACAAAAAGTATCTCACAAAAGTGAGTACACCCGTCACATTTTTGTAAATATTGTATTATATCTTTTCATGGGACAAAACTGAGGATATGACACTTTGATACAATGTAAAATAGTCAGTGTACAACAGTGTATAACAGTGTAAAATGTTCCCTCAAAGTTTGAAAGGCTGAAAACAAGACAGGCCTTCCTACTGTGTTATAGTGTTGATCCAGAAGAAGGCAAAAAAACCTCATGAGGTAGAAGTAAATCGTCCTTAGTTTAGGGGAAAAATTCCTTACCGACTCCAAACTGACTATCATAATGGATTATTGGATCAACGACCCTTCTCCAGAATCCTAGTCAAAATAACTTGGTATATTTGTACATACTAGAAATGCATTTGGGCCCTTTTTGAACTCTGTTATTGAATTCATAATGATGAGTTTCTCTGGCAGCGAGTTCCACAGTCTCACTGCTTTTACAGTAAAGAATCCTCTTCTATATTTCTGTAGAAACCTTTTTTCCTTTATACATAAAGGATGCTTTCATTCTGAATACAATCCTGGGTATAAATAGATCATGGGAGAGATCTCTATATTGAACTGCAATATATTTATACATATTTTTTAGGTCACACAAAGCCGGCTTTTTTCTAAACTAAATAACCCTAATCTTTCTGGGTATTGTAGTTCACCCAGTCCCTTTTTTTTTTTTTTTTTGACCACCTTTGTACCTGTTCAAGATATACAAAATATTTATTGTGCAGTGGTGCTCAAAACAATATTCAATGTGTGGTCTGACCAGTGATTGTAAAATGGGAGAACATTATATTCCCTATTTAATACACCCCATGATCCTATTTGCTTTGGCAGATGCTGCTTGACAGTATCTGCTTCAATGAAGTTTACTTCCCACTTAGATTCCTAAGTCCTTCTCCATGTCAATTTTATCCAGTTTTACAATTTAACAAGTAATCATGGGATGGGTTTTCTCTTCTCATGTGCATAACCTTGCGTTTATCTATGTTAAACCTCATTTGCCATTTCTCTGCCCAGGCCTCCAACTTATCCAGATCTCTTTGTAATAAAACATTATCCTCTATTGTGTTGATTACGGTCTGTGTAGTCCTGGTCTATTTGGTAATAATCTCCATCTCTTTGTTGCAACCTTTGTTGTATATGGTCATTGGTCATACCGTTATTTCTGATTAGATTGATACACATGTCTGTGGGGGCTAATGACTATTATGTCAGGATGTAGATACCCATGGCTATGGCTTAGGTCTTAAGACAACTACCAGAGGTACTGTTTTGACCGATACGTTTTGTCATTATTCCAATATCAGTGTTGCTGTATACATGATGGAGATTTTATTAGAAATTTTATAAAATGACAACTATTATTATGTATATACTGGACCTTTGCTTTTGGACTTGCAGTTTGTATTGGGGTTTTCTTGTGTGTCTTCTCTACATTTATGTATTTTTATATTTGATATGAATAAAATTTGTATTTTTAATCTTACAATTCTTTGGAACTATATACTCTTTATTCATTCATTTTTTGTTCTGAACCAATGTAGAGTGGTCTAATTAACGACATTAAATATAAGTGAAAATCTGGACGTTTTTTGATATTATATGAGCCCTGTGGTACCCCACAAGGTTGACCAAGGTTGATGTACTATTAATCACCACCCTTTGTTTTCTATCACTGAGCCAGTTAATCACTTGCAAACATTTTCCTTTGGGCCAAGCATTCTTATTTTACTTATCAATCTTTTAGAAAAGTCAAGATATATGACATCCAATGTCTCAACCCGATCCAGTCTACAACTAACTTCCTCATAGAAGCTGATGAGATTAGTTTGACAGAACCGATCATCCATAAACCCATGCTGGAACGGCGTTAAACATTTATTTTCAGTGAGGTACTCCAGGATAGCATCTCTTAGAAGTCTTTTTTTTTTTTTCATTCAAAGAAAAGAACTTTATTGCTGCTACAAACACAATGGTACAAACAAATAGATCACAAAGATCTTATCAATGATAGCACAAGGATAAACCATAGATGAGCTGAATTGAGTTGGTCTGCATTATAAAAGGATGAATCAGCCCTCTCAATTCACAGGAATCCTATAGTGTAAATTAGCATAGACAAGTCACTGCCTATCAGAGAGGCTGCAAAAGCAAATGTGGGAGAATCAGTCTCGTGAGAGGCATCAGAAAGAGAGTAATACAGGTTAGCAAAGCTCCCATGGCGCCTCAATCAAGTAACAATGAAAGAGCAGTGATCAACATTTCTGACCCAGACGAGTCATATCAAAACAGAGATCGTTATCATACTGATAGCGTGGGGAAGCACCCCAATAACTGACTTTGAGACTTAATCATTCTTGAGCGTATCGGTAGCAGACAAAGATAAAACAATACTCAACCAACGGGGGAGGAATGGGGAGGGGGAGCCAGCCAGTGTCGGAAACCCACCACCATGCACCACAGCGCCTAGTTGGTCACAGAGATAACATAACCAGAAGGTTATTGGACCGAACGATATTGGTCCGATTTAGAAAAGACAAGCCAATCCTCCCAGATCTTATAAAATTTCACAGAGTCATTGCACGAGTCACAACGAATTTTCTCCCAGCCACAAATTTTATCTATCTCCTTGAACCAATCCGTAATCGACGGGCAGATGGGGGAGCGCCAGAGCCTGGGGATTACAACCTTTGCAGCATTCAGTAGGCTAATAATGAGACGGTTTTTGGGAGATTGGTAGGATCCGTGTATGTAGAGAAATAGCAACGTGACCGGGTCGTTGTCAAGTTTCTCCCCTGTGACCAGGAAAATAATGTGCACCACTTTACTCCAAAAAGATTGCAGGGTCGGGCATTCCCACCATATGTGCAGCATGGACCCTACCCCATTATGACAGCGCCAGCAAGTACTAGTAACCTTAGGATAAAGAGCATGTAACAGGGACGGGACTCTGTACCAGCGGGATAAAATCTTAAAGTTAAGCTACTGGGTTTTAACCGATACTGTGGTTCCTCGAAGTCGAGCAAATATGCCGCTCCACTCTTCCTCCGAGAATACCCACGAGAGCTCCCTCTCCCACGCCCTCTGATAAGCAAATTTGGAAGGATTATCTGTATGAAGTAGTAAGCCATAAATCCTAGACAGTGCATGGGTAACACGAGTCCCCTGCAAACACCAGGACTCAAATGGCGAGGGGATTCGGCTCAAAGATGGCGGGTCTTCATAGGCCGAGCAAACACTACGCAGTTGGTAGTAGTGGAGCCTGGCGAATTTCCCATGCTGTGAGGTGGATGCCAACTCTGAATAAGATTTGAGCATGCCTCCTCTGTAAACATCCCAAATCACTGCGAATCCCCTCTCCCCTCCCAACCCTAGTCCAACTGGTCGTAGGGTTTCTGGTAACCCCGGGTTTCCCGTGATTGGTGTGAGTGGCCCCCCCCGGTACAATGATCGACATCGTCGAGGGGGTACGCTCTACCGGTGGGTATTGTGGTCTGCAGGATAAGTGGGACCCGATTGAGTAATTGTTTTGGTAAAATACTTGGAGGTAGCCAGGGAAGGGGTGCAACTGGGAAGCCATACAGGGCCGCCTCAATTTGAACCCATAGCTTGATCTTAAAACTGTGGAAGCCGTCCAGTATCCTCACTGCTGCTGCCGCCAGGTAATATCTAAGGAAATCTGGCAAGGAGAGTCCCCCCTCTGCCCGCGGGGCTGTCAGAGTTGTTCTGGAGACCCTTGGGTGCTTTTGTGCCCATATGAAGCGTGACAGTAAGCTATTCAGTGCCCTGAGGAAAGGCTTAGGGAGCACAATTGGAACAGCTTGAAACAAATAGAGAAGTCGGGGCAGAACGTTCATCTTTAATATGTTAATACGACCTATCCAGGAGAAGTCCTTTCTATCCCACCTGGAAAGGTCACCCTGAATAATGTTAAATAAAGGGGAGAAGTTGAGATCAAATGTTCTCTTAAGATCTGCTGGGATGTGGATCCCGAGGTACTTAATAGAAGAATTGGCTCAGGAGAAAGAATAATCAGTTTTCAGCAGGGCTACCTCCTCAGGGGGCAGGGTGAGGTTCAGAGCTACGCTCTTGGCCAGGTTGATCTGAACTAAATCGTCCAAAGTTGTTTAGAACCTGGAGAATGGATGGCAAGGAAAGTAGGGGCTCTGTAACATACAAGAGGAGGTCGTCAGCGAAAGCCGAGCATTTTATTTGTAACTTGCCACACGCAATCCCCTTTATAGATGTATTGGCACGAATATCCTGGAGAAGCCGCTCCATCGCCAGCACATATAGAAGAGGGGAGAGGGGGCACCCCTGCCTGGTACCAGTGCGTATGGAGAGAGGGGGGGAAAGAGAGCCGTTGACTCGGATCTGTGCCTGCGGGGAGTTGTACAATGCCAAGATCTTTGCAATAAATACCGGGCCCAGTCCAAGATGAGAAAGCGCCTCAAAAAGGAAAGACCAGTCCACCCTGTCAAAAGCCTTCTCGGCGTCCAAAGAGAGCAACATGCAAGGGATCTTGGACCGGTGCACATGATTGATCAGGGTGAAGGTCTTCAAGGTGTTGTCCCTCGCCTCTCTCGCAGGTACAAACCCCACTTGGTCCAGGTATATTAAAGTTCCTAGTAAGGGGCTTAACCATGTCGCGATCAATTTTGCAAAGATCTTGGCATCAGTATTAATAAGCGAGATTGGCCTATAGCTTTGACACAGTGTCGGATCCTTTCCTTCCTTAGGAATGACCGTGATATGGGCCTTAAGAAATTCTGGATCAAAGGGTGAGTCGCCCGACACTGTGTTAAAAGAATTCAAGAGCGAGGGGGGCGAGTTCCTCCCTTAAAACTTATAGAATTTAGCGGTGATGCCATCTGGCCCTGGACTCTTCCCCGCAGGGAGGGACGCTATAGCCGCCTTCAGTTCAACCTGTGAGAAGGGCTCTTCCAGAGAGTTGAGGATATCAGCTGAAAGGGATGGAAGGGCCGTCTTCTGCAAATATCCCCTCAAAGCGGCTAGGTGCGCCACCTGGTTACTGCTCATGGCCGGCTTAGGCAGATTGTACAGGTTGGAATAGTACTCCTGGAATACAGCCAATATGTCGTCAGTAAGGTATTTCAATTGACCTCCAGGAGCCTTAATCTGGGGGACAAATAGCGAAGCCCTCTTTTCCCGCAGCGCATGTGCCAGGTATCTGCCAGGCTTGTTGCTCCATTCATAGAATCCGGCCTCCCTAACTTGACGGTACCGCCTATGTTTCTTCTCCATAAGTGAGAGAACCTCGTGCCACAGCTGAATCAAGAGTCTGAGGTCAGAATCGGACCCCGAGGATTTATGGGATAGTTCTACAGCATGGAGTTCTCTCAGTAATGATTGGAGTTTGGCAGCCGCCTCTCGTTTCAAACGGGCTCCATGTTTTATTAGGGTGCCTCGTAGGACACATTTCAACACCCCCCCATTGAACCTGCGGAGTCGTAGAGTCCTCCCTATGGTTAGCCAGAAACTCCTGAACACCAGTCTGGAGATCTGTCAGGCACAGGGCATCCTGCAGCAGAGACTCGTTCAGTTTCCAGGCAAACGGGGAGCGCTGAAAGTGTGGTAGATCTAGGACACAGTGTATTGGAGCGTGATCCGAGTGGGTCATGACATCAATCTTAGTGTCCACCGCGAAGGGGAGGAGGGAATGCTGTAAAAAGATAAAGTCAATACGGCTGTATGACTGGTGGGGATTAGAAAAGAAAGAATAGTCTCTCTCCGCTGGATGCATCAATCTCCACACATCAGACAGCTGCATCCCATGCATCAAGTGTCTAAATCTGTTAATTACGCGAAGGGGGACAGATGGGCGACCCGTTGAGGTGTCAAGGTTAGGCTGGAGAACAAGGTTAAAGTCACCGCATAGAATTACTTGCCCCTGGGCAAAGCAGGTTAAATCATCCAAAGTTTTAGCTAAAAAAGAGATCTGACTCTGGTTAGGGGCATATATGTTGGCGATAGTGTACATGTGTCCCTGCAGGCTGCATTTTAAGAAAACGGCTCTAGCGTCAGTGTCAGTGTGGACGTCCAACACTGTGAGAGGAAGGGATTTGTGGATCAAGATAGCTACTCCTTTTGTTTTTTGTGAGGGATTACTGCTATGGTACCAGGCAGGGTAATATCTGTTCTTAAGAACCCGGGCGTGATCTTGTAGAAGGTGTGTCTCTTGGAGACATACTATATGAGACCTTGATTTATGTAAATGATATAGTATCTGTGACCTCTTTTCAGGGGCATTGAAACCCTTAACGTTAAGGGATGTGACTTTAATGTGGTGCATTGTAAAAATTACTTAAACACTCACCCCAGACTCCAGTTGGCAGCATGGTCCACAGTGGCAGGCCCGACACCGATTGGCTAAGGGGTAGGAAAGGAAACGCTAGGGGGAACAAAAGACAAAAACCAAAAGGCCTATCGAACATAGGGCCCCCAAAGTAAACTTAGCAGACTATTCACTGCAAGCGCCCCAAAAAGAAGCCAAAGGCCAAAAACGACAACGGGGGGTTTAACATGACCACGTAGGAAGAATAGGGCAAACATAGGCAATATGTTAGTTTCACACTTTAGCTCCAATCAGCAGGAAAGTTGGATATGGACTATCAGACAGCAGAAGAGAGCATACGAGAAGGCAGAGGCAGCTCCAGCACTGCTTCTGAAAGTGTTAAATGTCCGAATTTGTTAAGAGGATCGGTGTTTTTAACAAGAAGTGAGCTAAAGAAGACACCAGAAGGACTTCAGAAGGGAGAGATGAACAGAGACCAAAGAAGGGACAAAAAAACAAAACAAAAACAAAAAAAAAAACCAAAAAAATGGGGGGGGGGGGAGGGGAAAAGGATGTGGGAGGAGTGGGGCAGGAGGGGGGAGGGGTAGAAAGAAAAAACCCGGGGAAAAAAGGCAAAAGAAAATGGACCTATCCAAGAGTAGAGGAGATCACCAGATGAGACGACGAGCGATGCACCGGACACCTTCAGTCCAGAAAAGTTCAACGGAGGGGGCCGGATTGTTGAATAGTATCCCCAGGTGTGCGTCTTCGCCTCGTCGCTCGTTGGGTCTTTGGGGAAGCCATTGAAAGTGGGCGGCGGGTAGCTTGTTGCTTGGATGGCGAGGGCAATGATACTGACGTATCTATAGCGGCCTCCCAGTCAGGCAAAGTAACAGGAGGCAAGTCCAGAGCAGCGGTGAATGTGGGGAGGTCCGCTGGGGATCGAAGTGTCAGCAGAGAGTCCCCTTGTTTGACTTGAAGGGCAAATGGGAAGCCCCAGCGGTATTGGATTCGGCGGTCCTGAAGCACACCTCAAGAAGGGGCTTGAGGGCTGAATGCATGCGCAGCGTCCGTCGTGAAAAATCCGGATAAAGACTAACCTTGACGTTATCATGCATTATCGTCTTCATAAGTCGAGCCTTTCGCAGAAGTTCCTCTTTGAGGTTATAGTGATGGATCCTACATATAACATCCCTCGCTCGGGTCGGGTCTTGACTTTGTGGGCGGAGGGCTCTGTGGGCACGATCAAATTCGATATAAGTGTCCTCGGGCCTCCCCAATACTCGGTTAAAAATTTTGGTTAACGTGGGAATAAGTTCAGAGGTACGGACCTCCTCAGGCAAGCCTCGCAGTCTAACATTGTTCCGCCTGTTGCGGTTCTCTAGATCGTCCAGCTGGGTTGCCAGTTGGTTATGACGTTCAACTTGAGAAGCTAAGGAAGCTGTGAGGTTAGAGATTGCGAGGTTTGCAGAGTCCTGTATTTTCTCTAACGTTTGACATTTGTCCTGTAGCTCAGTAACTGCGGATTGAACCGGTTGCAGATCCCGTCCCCATGCTTGCCGCAGTTCCTGACCCAGCTGCCACATATCAGATTTTGACGGTAAGAGCGACAGCAAGGCCTGTAACTCTGGGTGAGCCGCAAGGGCCTGGAGCGCGTCTTCTGGTGGCGGTAGTTGCGGCAGTCGGCTGGGGGTTCCCAGTTGGGGAGAAGAAGAGGCCCCCAACTGCATCAGAGCGCCAGATCGATGGGTGGCAGGACTGTTTCCCCATGTTGGCGTCCCCGGGTGCGATGCCCAGCCATCTGCTTGAGAGGGCAGCGACCGGTTTATTATAGGCCTGTCATGGAGGGTGGTTCCAGAGGCGGACAGGCGAGAAGGATCCAATCCCTCCTTCAGCCGCATGCTTGGCAGTAAGGGTGGCCGGACTACTTTGGGGAGAAGACCGTGACATTGGTGTATTTGTCAGATCTGCATTCCTCTGGTACTGAGAATATTGGCAAACCAGGACGTCCTGTGACTGGTGGTGATGGATGGGCTGGACGTCAGCAGCTGCCGAGGCTGGGGCTAGCTGTCCCTGTCAGGCACGGCCATTCCTCCATATCTCGTTCGGTTTGAGGTGCCAGGGGATTGCCTCGATCCCCCCCCCCTCATGAGTGAGTCCTGAGGCTGGGCTCTTCAAAGCCCAAGAAGGGGGACCACCATACACTGAGCTCTGGTGCAACTCCCCATAATGTGGGAAGCACATGGGGGTGGATTCAGCCTCCAGGTGAGAGTCTGTTAGGGAGCCCTCTGCTGCCCAGTTTACTGAATTGTCCATTTCTGAGGCCTGGTCCTTGCCCCCGGTCCCTATGGCTGCCCCCTCACACATATCACTAGCCTGATAAACTGGGGCTGTATGTTCCATCAGATGCTGCACAGTGCGTGTAGGCTGCTGTGGCTATACAGGGCTCCCCTGGGATCCCACTGGAGATGAGTTGCCACGTGGCTGCGGCGTCTGTGATGGTGGCACCTTCCCCTCACGTCCTAAAATGGCGGCGGACTCTGTCGGCATCGGAGCCGAACGCTGCCTCGGGCTCCCAGGACCTCTCGGCGTCACTTCAGGGCTCCCCGAGATCAAGATCCCTTCTGGTGTTGTTGGATCGCCCCGCCGTGAGCAGCAGGGATTGCTAGCAGGGATTCCCCTCAGTGTCTCGTAGGGCGGTAAGCGCGCGTTACCTTGAGCTAACTGCTCCTGGTCACAGCCGGCGTCTCCCATCTCTGGAGCTCCGCATGCGCCAGAGGTTTGCTGCGTGGGTGGCTGGATCCGCGGCTCTTCCTCCGATGGTCGCAGTGAGCAGTTAGTGCCCGTCAGGCGGACCAGGTAAGCGCCGTCTTCCACAAAGCGGGCGGATGTCGGGGAAGATGGCGCCGAGGCGCGAGGTAAGCCGGAGGGGAGGCCCTCACCGTCTAAGTCCTGGAGAGGGGAGAAGAAATTGGATACGGGGATATCACCCAGGGAGGGTGTCTTTGGCAGCTTAAGTGCTCGTCTCTGGCGTCTGGGACTCATTTTTAGTCCGTCCTCGTCGCTGTTTATAGATTCCTGCTAGGAGCTCTATTCGTGTGCGACCGTCTCCTTCACATGCTAGGCCACGTCCCCCCTTAGAAGTCTTTTAAACAATTTATAAGTTTTCTGTGCATGTACTTGTGATGAACTTGGTGAACTTGCACCATACCAAAGTCTTGTAACGAGTGAGAATGAATTGGTTTCATGGGAAGGATCTAAAGGAAGTATCTGAAAAGCAGAGGTTTTTATATTTTATATTATGTTTGATGCTCTATCCATGAGCATCAATGATTTCTGACTCCCTGTGTATACTTGTATATTTTAATCAGCACATTAAAATAGAGTTTACCCTGATTAAGCTGGAAATATGCATGAGGTCTCTCATACCCTTCCATAGGACTCCTTGTATTTATTCTTACAACGCTTCATATACATTGAATACTTTTTGATACTGCATTATTTTATTTTAATTAGTGAATTATACACTATCTTTTCAATTGATGGTTGTTGTCATCTAAGTATTGTATGAAATTTTATGTTTGAACATATTGTTATTAATGTCATGTGTGGTTTACACACAACTCTACTTTGGGAGGAGGGTGAATCTAGTATATTTTTGTATTTTTAAATGTTTTTAAAATCATCTCCAATTTTTGTTTTTAATGTAATAATGATGCAATAAAACTCTGGTTTGCATGTGTCTTTTTTATTAGTATGTAAATTTCAACAGAACCAGGAATTCTCAAGCAGTCACCCATGCTGGTACTTGTCAGTCCTTAAGCAGTGTTACATCTGCAATTGGATGAGGGCAGGCATATTTAGCTAAGAATGGCCACTGACATTATGTAAATTTTTAAGATGAATATATTTGACAATAATTAATTTGCAAATGGGATAGAGTAAGGCTAGGTTCACATCTGTGTTGGACGTTCTGTTAAAAAAAGATGGTATAAATGATGTAGCACTATTTTTTCCATTAAAATGATGCCAAGTACCAATTTTAGTCATTAGGGTCCGTCAGCACTGATAGGGCAGCATGTATGAATGGGGCGCCAGATATCTGGTGTCTTTTCGGCCCGATATCAGGCACAGCCCCACTCGCTACATTTTTAAGGAGGCAGGGTGCACTAGAACCGTAGCGAAGCTATAGATTTATAGCTTCGCTACAGCATTTCTAAGCTTATTACTGCTGGAACAGATATACCATTTTCAAAGTGGTATACCTGAGCCAAAAATGTCGTAACAAGCGCTAGAATGCACCTGATTTATGACCCGGTGTAGAGTAGGTTCATAAATCAGGTGCATTCTAGACTAATATTATGCGCATTAAATTTGGCGTTTAAATGCCAAATTTCATATATATGTCACCCATAGTGTCCAGCAACATCTCTGCGATTGAGACTCTGAATGGAACCTTCAATGCAAATGTGAATCTGGCCTAAATCACATTTATGATTCAGGGATTATCCTGTTATAGTGAATGTGTCATCAGAAAATAACTTACTGTTTAACTCATGCTTTTATGTTAAATACCTTTCTTAAGAATTTTTGGTTATGTTCTTCTGTAACTTCCCATATCACTAAAAATATTATTTTAAAATGCTGAAGTCCTCCAGTTTTCACTTTTGACTAATAATAATCTGACACTTCCTGTTCTGTAGAGAAAATTTTTCAGCAGACTCCTTATCTTCACCACAAGCACTGAAAGGTGACATCAATGTGTAAGATAACACAGGATCCACTGTTCATAATAGGAGATAGTCACACCTCAACCTCTCCCCCTCCCTGCACATTGTCTTCTTCCCAGGTCACATGCCTAGAAAACTCTCTTATAGAAGTCAATGGTTCTGCTCCTGTTCAAAGGCTCCTATGCCGCCCATATAGCTGCAGTAAAGCAAAATAAAAACAGCTAAGAAGAAAAAAATATGTATCAGTATCTGGCTTTAATTAGTAAAACATTTGGCAACAGATTCTGTTTAAGCTAGTTTGTGCATATAAAAGAAACATGAATAACTAAGGAAACAAATAGCTTGATCTCGGAGTATTTACATAAAATTTGGAAAATTGTATAAAAAATTTAGAATTTAGGACAGAGGTTACATTACATAGAAACTAAATACAAGAAATGGTTTTCCACATTTTAATGATAATACATTTTTCTATATATGATATAGTTATTTGATACAAAATATTCAGTATTTACAGTTGATTTCTTAGGTCTCTGGGATTCTCTCAGTTCTTTGAGTTGACAAGTTGATAAATATATCTAAATAGAGAAGAGTGAATATTTACTATTAACACTACTCATGCCTTTTACAGTGTTCAGGGGGAAGTGAAATTTAGTCAAGCACAACTTTGTTTGTAGCTTGCTTTTGATTTCTAATTTTTGGTTTGGATTCATTTTAAAAGGGTTGCCTCATCTCTGCAACCCTCTCCCATATACTTTATGAGGGCACATGGATGCATTATAGGGCATGGACGACCCACTTGGGTCCCAATAAAATAAGCTTTAATGGAAAACAATTAACACAAACCACTCTTGCTCTGGTGAATTCATATTATGAGGTGAGCTAGTCATTTAAATACAGTTATAGTACAATTTGTATGTAACAGTCACTGAATTGGGATGTATGAATAGTGGTAGCTTTTCCCAGCAATAACAGCTCATTGCAGGGGGCTTTTAAAGTCGAACCTGCAGCAAAAAACTGATCTACATACTGGCTTGATTTTAAAGAAGTTCTTTAAAGAGATGACAACCCCTTTCTATGTCTCAAAATAAAAAAATGCTATTAATCACTTCATTTTCATGAATGGAATAAGATTCATGGGTGTTTGTACTGTAATAAGACTAGTTAGCCCAAATATCAGTCTGATCATTCAAGCTTCTTAATCCAGAGTGTGTCTGCCAAGCACATTGGACAAATGATTTAGGATTACACCGACAAAGGGCCTCCTAACAAGTATGCATATGGTATACAAGAGAAGAACCAACTGTTATTGGTGCTATCATTCTATTATTTAGGAAAAGCTTCAAATTATATGCCTTTATTTTCTGAGATATGGACTACATTTGTCAAAATAGCTGGTTCTGCATTGATCACGACAGAATGATCGGTGATGGATGTAGATTGTTCAGCTGCATTGCCATTACCTTGTTTGTCCTTAGGAATGTACTTAACTACAGCATTTATAAACCTCCCTCTGAAGTCCTTACTGAAAATATTGTACAGAATTGGATTAGCCATACAATGAAACAATGAAATACAGTCAATGATGTCATAGAGGAAATAAAGAATGGCAGTTGCATGGCAGTTCAGATAGATGTAGCTTCCATGCAGAACTAGCGTAATCTGAGTAGAATGGTAGGGAAGCCAGCTGAGTAGGAACGTCAATATATAGGCATAGATCAGCCGACAATGTTTACTACTTTCTGGTTTTCTGGATTTCCTAATGTGGCAGGCCGTCATTACATTGAAGATAAGGATTATAAAGCAAGGAATCACAAATCCAAGAATAGTTGTCAATAGGGTAACAGCCAAAGCCCATTCATCGTAAGTCTCAAATGGTGCCATGAATATACACTCGGGGTCCATGATATCCACCAGTTGCATATGAAAGACTTCTGGTATGGGAAATATGGCTGATATCACCCATATCCCAATGCAAAGAGCTTTACGGATTTTGTGTTGATTTTGTTGCCAGAAAAGCGAAAACGATGTTAATGTTAAGTAACGGTCCACACTCAGAGCGGTAAGAAAGTAAATACTACTGAACATGTTCGCAAAATAAAAGTAATGGATAAATTTGCACATAAATCCACCCCAAAGCCAAGTGTAATCCAGCATTGCCTGTAACATCCAAAAAGGTAAGGACAGGACGACCCCAAGGTCAGCCACTGCCATGTTGAGGATATAGAGATTAATTGAACTTTTACTTCTTCGTGATTGCCAGTTGACCCATACCACTAGAAGATTTCCAGCCAGTCCAAGAACAAATGTAACAAGATAGAGAATGAAGAGGAAGACCTTCTTTACACTTTCATCCAAGTCAACCGCACAATAAGTAAATGAACTGTTGAGAAAGTCCAGAAGCTCTGTAAAGTTGTGAATGTTGTCCTCAGCCATCGTAAGTGAAGGCAAAAGAGCCTAAAAGAAAAGGGACATTGTTTAGAAGTCTGATTCAAATGTTGGTAAATGTTATAACAATCTGACATTGTTCCACTTTTTAACTTTATTTTCTGTTGGTTGTACGGAACTAACATCTTTACTATCTAATTTTCATAACTCATGTGTTCACTAGGTCCAATTTTACAGGAAGATAAGTAACCTTTCAGCATGGCTGTAGGAAACTCACACCAACACCTGGAAGACATACAAACTGTTTACTTGAGGTCACCTTTTTGTGAACTCAAGTAAAGGCAACACTGCTTACCACCAAGTCATTGGGCAGCACTATGAATTATGCTTGAACAGTATGTAATGAAAACAGTAAAATTCCATAAAAAATTGTCCCATGCTGTACTAAAAACTCACTATCCAAGTTGTGGTTTGACAAATCTAGGTGTTTGAATAACAGGTTTACCTTTTGTTAACCCCTTTGTGCATCTAGATGTAACTCTATGCCCAGTTCACTCACTGAGTCCGCTTCATCACAGTGGGTGCCAGCTGTTAGTTACAACTGGTATTGCTCCAATCCTGGACATTTAACCCTTTAAATGCCATACTAAAGTTGTATGCAGCAACTAAATGATTGAAAATGGGTCTGAGTCCATTGTGGCCTTCAATTGTAAATGTAATGAAAGGCCTGCCATAATTGTATTCCTATAATACCCTGCCAATGAAATGACTATAAAGTGCAGTAAATTGAGTTCTTCATCGAAACGTGTGTACATTTCTATCACATAAGTAGATCCATGAGTACAAGCAACAGACAACTCGTACGAAGCTGGGAGCGATCTCAATAAGGTCCATAGGTGGAAGAACAAAAAAGTTTTTTTTTACAATATTAAAACATAACGAAAACCCTAAGTATTTTGTATTGCCGGAATCATATCAATCTGCAGAATACAGATAACAAATCATTTATACTGAAAAGTGAACACCATAAAAACAAAAGCCCGGCAAACATTGCGCAAGTAAGTTTTTTCACATTTTACCCCACTTTTTTCCGTTTCCTAGTATATTGTATGATATGGTTAATGACACCATTAGAAAGTAAATCTTGTTCTGCAAAATAAAAGCCCTTATATGTCTATTTAGATGGTAAAATAAAAAAAGTTATGGCTCTTGGAAGGTGGAAGGAAAAAAAAACGGAGAGCCATATTATTATAACTGGTTGTCAGGAGTGGTTTAACCCCTTAAAGTCACTGGGTGTAGACTTACGTCCCAGTGCTGGTAAGGGGCTTTGTAGCACGATCGTGCCGAACCCGCTACACAGCCAGTGGTGCCAGCTGCTAATTGCAGTTAACACCCGGCGGTTGCAGCACGGATGGCCGAGGCATCTAAATGAATGAGAAACAGTGCCATGCACCATTCCTTACTCCGATCGGGGCCCCCATGGTGAGATCACAGGGCACAGATCACTTAACATGACAGCTGGAAGCCATATGAAGGCTTCCATTGCCACCATGGTTTTTGTTTCACTACTTCCTGCCGCGGGCAAACCGCCATTATGATACACTCAAATGCATTTATTATACAGTGCATTAGGCTGCATAAATGATTGTGCCCCCTAGTGGTGAAGCCTCCTAGGGGGATTTAATGTTAAATAAAAAAAAAAAGCATAAAAGTGTAAAAAAAAAAAATATTAAAAGTTCAAATCACCCCACTTTTGCCATTTCACAAATACAAAAATAAAATAATAAAAAAGTTACACATATTTGGTATCTCTGCATCCGAATAAGTCCGATCTATTAAAATATAACATAATTTTTTCCATACGCTTAACACCGTAGAAGAAAAAGAATTCCAAACGCCCAAATTCTGTTTTTTTTTTTAGTCATTTCACGTCCCCTAAAAATTGGAATAAAAGTTATCAAAAAAGGCACATGTATTCCAAACTGGAACCAATAAAAAGTATGCTTCAGCCTACAAAAAATTCACCCTCACTCAAGTCCGTAGATGTTAGTACAAAAAAAGTTATTGGTTTCAGAAAATTACACTGCGGCTCAAATTTCTAAAATAGAAAATATTTGGATTTTTTTTTACGGTACTATTACATAACAAAAACACTACGTGTTTGGTGTTGCTGGAATCATATAAACCTGCAGAAACATATCATTTATACTGGAGAGTGAATGACCTAAAAAAAAAAAAAGGCAAACATGACGTATGTACGATTTTTTTCACATTTTGCCCCACATAGTATTTTTTTTTGTGGTTTCCCAGTTTATTCTATGGTAATATATATACCATCATTAGAAAGTACATGTTGTCCTACAAAATAAAATCCCTCTTATATTTATGTAGTGTCAACTAAAAAAATCAAAAGGTCCTGAGGGGGCTAAAGGAAATGGAACATAAACAGCCTTTCTCACCTATCTGCAGGATAAGTGATAAATGTAAGATTGGTGGGGGTCCTAATGCTAAGATAATGAGAATACGCTCCCAAGACCCACATTGTAATAGAGTAGTGGCTGGAAGTTTGTGCCGCAGGTCCATTCATAGTCTATGGTATTGTTAAAGAGAAGTTGAGTACAGCACTTGCCTATCTCCATCAGAACCATAGGGTTGAATTGAGCAGTAGCTCACATGTCCGATCGCTTAATTTACTTGTGGGAGTTGGGGATCTGCTTCTGTGATCGTGGAGAACCAGCAGTCAAACTCCCACAATCAAATATTTATCACCTAACCCGTGAACAGGTGATAAATACTGTGTGTGGTCCAACCACTGTAACTTATTCCTGACATTTGAGATACATAATTTCAGAAAATCAGTTTGGAGTGGGCACATTTGCTGAGGCTGGGAGTAATAGGCATGTGGTAATTGTACACTATGCAGCAGTCCACTAGTATTCGACTATCATGTCCTCTAGTAGTTAAGTACCCTAAAGGGACTAACAAAAGAATCAAAAAATATATGAATTCATACACGGTTAAAAATGTAAAAAAAATTAAAAGTCCAAGACATCCCCTCTCGTTATTTCTTATAGACAAAATAAAACAATTGGTATTACTGCATCAATTACATTAAATATAACCTTATCCCTGGTGAATTCTGTAAAACATTAACAATAACATTTTTCATGTATCCTGAGTAGCAGAAATGCTTTTTTAAAAAAAATTTCTATGTGCATTTTGATAGTTTTTTTAATGTTAATAGCGTGCTGCTGATATTGGATTGTGTTTAAAAAAAGTTTAGGGTCTTGGATGGAGGGGAGGAAAAAACAAACATAATGTTGCTAAAAATCGCTGTGATGTTAATAAGTTAATGAGCTAATTCTAAAAGGTCCTGACACATTGTTTCTGCTCATAATTATACATGCCTATTCTGTTCATTATTCACACTATGTGACCTTTAAACCCTCTAGTCTAAAGATCTCCACTCAATGTCACTTTCTGCAGATTCCTAAGCAGCCGAAACTTCTTCAGCTGATATGCACAAGCGTTATTCAAATGCAAATCATTCCAAAAATCTTACCGACAATGAATTGAGCTGATTTACTTTTGCAAAATAGTGGGAGAAAATAATTTTCCACATAAAGTGATATAAATTCCAAGTATATTGGTATGAAATGTAGCTGTGGTCAAACCTTTTATTGTGGTCAAGAGGAGTTTAAAAATAACAAATTCACCCATTCACCCAATGTAATAAAAATACAGCATTCACTATTTCTCCAATGACTTCAGTAGTTTGAAGCCTCTGTAATAAAAAAAAAAACATATACAAATGAGAGATATCCATAAAAATAGTTAAAAGTAATATTAGAATTGTTTCCTTAAGAAAATAAAAAAAACTGCTATAAAAACACATTAAAACCAAATCTACAATTAAAAGCATTGTCTAGCTTAGAAAACCTGTTTCCAAATCCCCTCTTGGAGGATTCTAGATCAATAGAAAATTCATGAATTAGCCAGAAAAGAGATTGGATACACAAGGACTTTAACATTACATAGACATCACATCTATTTTAATGGGCACCATGTAATAATTACATGTGTAGCAGAGTTTAACTACTAGACCATCATATCATGGCTTTTTGCTTTGACCACTAAAAGCATTAAAAAAGTTAAAATAAAGTTCTGTGCCGTGATATCATGGTAGTTTATCTCTAAAGCTAAGATTGCTACATGCGGTAGCATTTCCACTTCCTTCAATAGATTGTTAGGGTCCTAATACTGGTCCCTTAAGGACTTAAAATTAGAGTTAGGCCCCATTCACGTACCATTTTTGATCCTGTTAGTGGTATCTGTTGAGATAAAGTAAAAATTTATCCTGACGGATACTACATTGAGGCCATGACAGGGCCATTAACTTCTACTGATGAGACCACTAAAAAGAAAAAGCAGAGATACACCATAAAACCTGTGCACAGCTAAAAATACAAATAGTATATACAATAAAATAATAATACTTTATTCGAGAACACTAAGATTAAAAACAGTGAAAAAGGTGCCAGAAAAGGCCCATACAGATTCAGAAAACCCTTGAGTTAATACAACAAGTGGTTTCAGATATGGTAAAAAAATATATATATCATAGGGAACAGATCAAAAATAACATTTCAAATGTCCAAAATACAATAATTAATAATAAAATCAATAATATAATGAATTGATAGACAAATGGACCCCAATAACAATCCAACTCTGATACCCAAGGAGTCCCAAAGAGGAAGAAGCATTACGTTGCTAAAATAGCTTCCTCATGGGGCATAGAGCTTTATTGGGCAAAAGTAGTCCTAATTTGACTATGTTTGCCCTATTTATCAAACATGTATGGTTCCTGCACTGAACACAAAAATGCGGATGGCCATGATGGAAACATAAACTCTTCTTCCCAGAATCCATTGTAAGTTATGATTAAAAATGAAATGCTAAATGAGCCATTTTTTCAATTTTACCTCCTACTATTATATATATGGCTGAACTGAGTTGACAATCTATGAACTAGTTGATTACTAGGCATTCTCCATTTATGGGTTTATAGATCAACACCACTGTAGAATAAACATCACCACAGCCCCTTAGAATAACAGGTCCATAACGCATTCCATAGATAAAGAAAAATCACCAAAATTTCAAAAGGAAGATAGAAATGCTTTGTGTTGATTGATATCTACTAGGTGCATAGAGTTACAGTATTTTCTAAAGGCATTCCACAATGAGAGGTCAGGTCCTCTGACCCAGCTTTACTCTGAGCTGGGGAAATGTGTGGAAATATTTAACTGCTGAGAGAACAGTGGACCTGCAGAACAAAAGACATGAACATGTAGACTACATGTGCTCCACATATCATGATCTATGACTGCAAGCATACATCAAAGCTTTAATTGTGTTGTATCAAGTGCTTTTTAGAGATACATGCAGTATTTGGAATTAGCATATACAATAGCTTTAATACCATACTTATACTTCAATTGACCAAATCTAAAATTGTTCATAGTGTGTGAGAATAATAAGGAATTATGCACCGAGTATACTGAACTGTAGAATATGTTGGTGCTATACAAATCATTTGTTATCTTAGTGGTTTCTTACCACTTCTTAGAACAATAATTAAAATATTTTTCCAGTGCATTATTTTTAATTTATAATTATTATTATCATCACTTGTAATAATAATAAAATGATATTTATTATTATAAGACATTTTCACGTTGAAAGCTGAAACTTACTTTTCTTATTCCAGTTACTATATTAAACCTTATGTAAATGAATATACTAAAATATTGTTATTGTTACAATTGTACACTGGAAATTGTATAGCGCATAGTATATAGCATTAAACTGTTAACCTGTGGCATTCCAGTCGCTGAAAATATGCAATTCTCAGGGCATGCTGGAAGTTGTAGTTTTATAACTAAAGCAAGAAACGAGCATAATATTAAGGGCAAATGCACATTTGATATACATCTATAACCCTGCAGATTTAATGGTAGCTCATCCCCAAACCATGCAATGTAATGTAGAATTTATCAGGCTTTCGTTAAATAATAAAAACTAACATACCACTAAACTCTTGACATGGAACTGCAGTGAAAGTCTCTGTAAGTGAAAGTAAGTGAGAAACCTGAGTCAGTAACTATAGATAATGTATTACTCACATGGGGCACATTTTTCATGATAAATATATAAATATTTCCTCAACTGTGTAAACTTTCATTACAAGTTTCCTTATGATTCAACTAAAGACACTCATTGTTATAACTATGGTAGGCTAATTCAAGTGTATATTACATGCAAGCTGTTTCCATCTGTTTTCTACCCCCTATATAATGGATAAAAAAGGAGTTCTTACCTGAGAAGATGTACAGGTTTCTTACAATTTAGTTCAGTCTTACTCCCAGCTCTTTAGTTCTCTTCTTCTCCACAGCAAGTGACATGAACTATTTTACACTTGATAGCAGCACTCACATTCAGGAAATGATCCTATATGTCGTATCCTGAAGCTGCAATCATTGCTGTGGCTCTTTTTGCCCAGGATATCCTCTTATGCAAAGGCAAACACCTTCTAAGATTCTCCGAGCCATAAAATGGATAGGTCCCTTTGTCCTAGTGCAAAGAATGCAGCAAAAAAGAATTTCTAAACAAATAAGTCTTTCCTTTCTCCCATGGAGCACATAAAGAGATTGGCTTATTTATTTTCATTCTTTCTATAGCTTACGCGTGTGATTAACACATTGGCTTGAGTTTTCAAGCTGTGATAATTACCCCGTTCTACAGTGCAAATATTTTACTAGATATTTCAAAGGACTCCATAAAATCAAGCTTTGGAAATGACAAAATCTCTGTTGTAGTTATATGTTTTTGTAATATGACATAATTTATAGAGCAATTTATAAAGTTGTTGTAACTTTACTGTTTATTAACTATCTGTTCCTTAAAGGCCTGTTTTTATAGCAAAACTGCAGTGCATATCGTATTAGTATATATTGCAGTGTACTACAGACATCATAGCCATTTTTTACAATTCTAATTCTGTTTGTGTTGCACTTCAGAATCAAGTCAAAGCCAAATGCAACCTAAATTTAAGCAATTTGATTTGGGTCAGCTGAAATCCAATTTAGGTGAAAACTGTAATGAATGAATAAAAATAAAACATTAAGCTTAACTTTAACCCTAAGCCTAAGAAACATCTCAGAAACATCTAGGGAATCCCAGAGTTATGTTTAGGTTAAGGCTTGGACTATCCTCAACTTTAACCCCAGAGTTCCAAATATGTTGCCTAGATGTTCCCCAAATGTCTGGTGGTATTCCTTTGCAATTTGGGCCCCATTCACATATTGTTTTTGCCACCATTTATGGTATCTGTTGGGATACCATTGAAATATATACCGCCAAATATAGGCCAAACATGTATGGTTCTGCAATTGACACAAAATGAAATGGGAGGGTGGGGGGGTGGGATGAAAACCAGATCTATATTGGGCCTAAATTGCATAGAAATACCACTAAAAGTCTTGGAAATATCTGGGCAGCATCCAGGGAAGTGGAAGGAAATTGCTCTAGTGATATGAATTATAGTCATGCAATGCATGGCCTATCATAATAACTAGATGCCAAATATAATACAAAAATAGGTGCTATCGCATCAAGCTGTATATCCTACCAAAGAGCCTGTATAGGGTAAAAGAGGAATGGTCCTTTATTTCTTCAAATTAAACACCAGTTTACTTGATCCTAATTGACATTGCATGTAGCCAGTCCCATTTTGTACAAAATGTTATTATGAAATTTCTATTGTTGATTATACGTTCTGAACATCCCAAATGTAACAGTATGTGGAATTGAGAGTTTGAACATGTATATAAATCTCTGTGTTAATGCTTATGCAAGCGACTTGCTTGCGGTGGTGGCCAGTGTGCAGTGTGGTACCAAGAGCATAGTTGGGGACAGGCCAAGAGGTCAGGGCAGGTAGCAGGCGACGTAGTCTATAGTAATGGGCAAAAGGTCAGGAACATAGAATCAGCAACAAACAACAGTAACTCTCACTAAACAACATAAATAAACTGGCAGGGCATACAGGAAGAAGAAAGATATAGGGTCAGCGCCGAATGATGAACAAATTACCAGCGCGATGAACCTTTAAATTTCACAAAGCTTGTGACAGTCAAAGAAAGTCTATACTTTTGTACCAGCTCAGGAGCATCCACATTGTCCTCTGACTCCCAGGATCTCTCTTCCATCCTAAACCCCTTCCAGTCAACTAGATAATACTGATTTTCCCTAACAGTCTTCTCAGTTAGGATCTCTTTAACTTCAAAAGTATCACTGGCTTCAGCTTCAAGAGGTGGAGACATGCCTTTTTGGGAGAAGCAGTTGAGTACTAGAGGTTTAAGAGGCAAGATATGGAGGGAGCTTGAGTTGCACATTGATGGAGGCAGGCGGAGCTTATAGGCCACAGGGTTGATGCGCTGGGTGATTTCAAATGGCCCCAGGAAGTGTGGGCCCAGCTTGAAGCTGGGGATCTTCAGACAGACATACTTATCTGAAAACCAGACTTTATCTCATGGAGAGAAGATTGGAGGGGCCCTTCATTTTTTATCATCCTGTGCCATGGTGTGTGAGGAAGCCAGTTGTAATGAATGTCGGATTTCTTGCTAAATCGTGGTAATGTCTTGGAGTTCGGTAAATGGTGAAAATTCTGCTGAATCTGAGTCGAGATGATTGTATGAGAACTCGGCCCAAGGAAAGAGATCCTTAACAACCAGAGACAAAATTGCGCAGGTCATTTCCTAAGACTTGATTCACCCTTTCGACTTGCATGTTAGTTTGAGGGTGGTATTTGGAGGAAAAGTCCAACTTGACTTGGAGACAGGCATAAAGGGCGCTCCAGAATTTAGACATGAATTGGATCCCTTTGGCTGACCCAATATGTAGAGGCAGTCCATTCAGGCAAAAAATTTTCTGGGAAAAATGGAAAGAAAGTTGGGGAGCTGAGGTTAGACTAGGCAAAGGCACAAAATGAGACATCTTGGAAAATCTATCTGTGACCACCTACATGTCAGTATTATTGGAGGGTGATGGTAAGTCCGTAATGAAGTCCATAGTGATATGGGTCCAGGATCGCTCCAGAATAGGCAACAGCTGAAGCAAGCTGGCAAGTTTAAGACGAGAGGTTTTGTTGTGGGCAAAGGAGAGAACAAAGTCTTTGACATCTAGAACAAAGTTAGGCCACCAATAATATGGAGATATAAATAATAAAGATCTTTGGATTCCGGGATGACTGGCCAGCATAGAACAATGTCCCCACTTCAAGATTCTTTTTCTTAAGGTAGGATGTATAAAGGTCTTCCCTGGAGGTACATGTTGGAGATCAATGGGGACTGCAATGATCAGACTTTCAGGCAGAACGATATGTCGAGGTACAGAGTCAAGGCCAGTAAATATATGAAAAACGAGAGAGTGCATCGGCCTTGATATTCTTGTCGGTCGGTCTGAAATATAACAAGTAGTCAAGACGAGAGAAGAAGTGAGACCACCTAGCTAGACAAGGATTCAATCACTATGCCTTCTGAAGATAAGAGATTCTTGTGATCCAAATAAATGTTTACTGGATGACAAGCCCCTCCCAGCAGATGGTTGCATTTTTCTAATGCCAATTTAATGGCCAGTAATTCTTAATCCCTAATGGTATAAAAGGTCTTGGAGAAAACCCGCAGTTGATGGTCTTGCCCTTAGGAGTTTTCTGTGTGAGAACAGCCCGGCTCCCACAGATGAGGCATCCACCTCAAGGAAGAAGGGTTTTTCAGGGTATGGATGAGACAAGATAGGTTAAAAGGAAAACGGGCCTAAGCTTCTTCACTTTCTGGTGACCAGAGTTTGGGGTTACCGTTCTTTTTGGTAAGTACCACTATGGGTTCCACCATGATGGAGAAATGAGGAATGAACTGACGGTAGTAGTTTGCAAACCCCAAGAAGCATTGTATGACCTGAAGTCTGACTGGTCGTAACTACTGAAGGACAGCAGTCAATTTGGCAGGATTCATTTGCAGACCTTTGCCAGAGACTATATAGCAGTGGAAGGGTAGGCTAGACTTTCTGAAGATGCACTTTGGAAGTTTGGCATAAAGATGCTTGCTATGTAAACATTTTAGAACCAAGTGAATGTGGTTCCAATGATTTTCAAGATTAGATGAGAAGATCAATATGTCATCAAGATATACCACAACACAGAAGATCTCGTTAATTAAGTCTTGGAGGACAGTGGGAACATTGTATAGACCAAATGGCATCATAAGATACTCAAAGTATCCATCATTGAAGGTGGTCATTCATCCATTGCCTTCACAAATGCAAATCAGATTGTAAGCTCCTAGCAAGTCAAGTTTAGTAAAAGTCTCTTTGACCAAAGATGGTCAAAGAGCTCGGAAATCAGAGGCAAGGGATACCAGTTTTTCACGGTGATCTTGTTGAGACCTCAGTAGTCAATGCAGGAGCAAAGAGAACCTTTTTTTTCTTTTCCTCAAAGAAGAACCCGGCACTTGCTGGTGAGGTAGAATTGTGAATGAAGCCTTTCTGTAAATTTTCTTTAATATAGACCGACATGGGTTTAGTATCAAGGCACTGACTCTGCCCCGAGGAGCCGTCATGATAGGCAAGAGGTCAATTGGACATTCATAGGCCCGATGAGGAGGAAGAGTCTCTGCTTACTTCTTACAGAAGACGTCGGCGAATTCCTGATATGGAGATGGGAGATGTCAGTGGCGAATTGGCATGCATCAGACAAAGTGCCATAAGACAGTGGAAATGGCAGTCTTATCCCAAACGTGTGACCTCGTCCGTTTGCCAATTGAGCATGTGAGCATGGCGCTGTAGCCAAGGAAGTCCTAGAAGAACTGCTGAGGAGCAACGAGGCAACACATGGAAAATCATCTTCTCTTTATGTAACGCCCCCACTTGAAGTGTCAGAGGCTCAGTACGAAACTGAATGAAGTCTCTCAGGCATTCTTCATTAATGGATGAGATAAGTAAAGGTCAGCCAAACCAGAATCCAAGAAAGCTGTGACTTGAAATGAGGTACCAGATGAGGAAGAGAGTAGGACCTGCATGGTCAGATATGGAGAGGTAATATTCACACCTAGGAAGGCCTCTCCCAAGAAGCCTGAGTGCGGGAGTTTCCCCAGACATAGTGGACAGCCCTTATGGAAATGCCCGGTACTGTGGCAGTGGAGGCAGAGATTCTGCTGGCATCGGCGGGCATGTTCTTGCTCAGTCAGGTGGGCTCTTTCACTTGCATGGGCTTATCTTGCAAAATCATTGGTGGAGGAGGTAGAGGCCTTCGGAACACCAGAGCAAGTTGAGGATGTCAGTGAGATTGTATGGGCTAGCATTTGGCGAATCTCCTGTTGTCTCTCTTCAAAATGGATGTCTATTCTTGTAGCTAGGCAAAGAAGTCTATCCAGAGAAGAAGGAAGATCTCGACCGGCCAGCTTGTCTTTGATTCTAACTGCAAGGCCTTACCCAAACATTGCTACAAGGGCTTCATTATTCCATGTGACTTCAGACATCAGTGTGAGGAATTTCACTGCTTATTGCCTAACCGTGGAGTCACCTTGACGTAGGCAGAGAAGCTTCGGCAGAAGATGGCTCTTCAAACACATTCCGAAAGGCTTTAATAAACACCTGGAGGTTGGCAGTTACTGGGTCCCTTAAGCCCCAGAGGGTTGTGGCCAAGGCAGAGGCTTCGCCAGACAGAAGACTTATAATAAATGCCAGCTTAGCTTGCACAGAGGGGAATTGGTTCACCATCATCTCCATATGAATGGAGCCAAGGCCGGACTGGGAATAAAAATCAGCCCTGGCACTAAGCCCCCACCAGCCCTCATACAATATCCGCTTACAAAATGTCCCTTATTCTCGCACCTTGCCACTTTCTAAAATAAACTACACTATAAAGCTGCTTTCACATGGAGCATTTTTGGTGCATTTTTTATCTGTTTTTGGTGCGGTTTTATGCAGAAAGGCAGAGCAGTTAATGCTGTACATTTCTACACAAAAAAACGCATCAAAAAATGCACCAAAACCGCTCTGTGTGAAAGCCCCCTAAACACAAGCAAGAAAGAAATAGTGGTGCAGAGAAACCCTAATCACAGAGTCAGGTGTGCGCTTTACAATCAGGGACAAGCCCACAGACACTACATAAGCACCAACATAACCTACAACCCCTCCAATCACATCACCAGTAGTCAGGTCACCATCACATGAATACAGCACAGATTCAACACAGAAGTAAAATGACCGCTGACATCAGGGACTCACAGCAGACATCATCTCTGATGGGAGTTGTTCTCTTCTCATTTTCTTCTGCATCTGGCCCAAACCTCCATGATATCTTCCCTGATGAGTTGTTCCCTTCCATTTTTTCTCTGTCCGGTATGGAATGCAATCTCTTCTTCTCCCGATCACTACTCGTCCCTGTAGAATTTATCACAAATACATCTTAGACTCCTCTCTTTTCCAGCACTTGCCTATCAATTCCCCAAACAGTGTATGTTAGACCCTAAAAATTAGAAATTAAAAAATGTCAGATAAGTGGCATGTAAATAGATAGACCCCCCAGTAGGAAGGCAGGGCCAGTATGTAGGCAGGCAGGGACAGTATGTAGGCAGGCAGGGACACTTATAGGCAGGCAGGGCCAGTATATAGGCAGGCAGGGCCAGTATATAGGTATACAGGGGCGGTATATGGGCAGGCATGGCCACTTATAGTCAGCAAGGGCCAGTATGTAGGCAGGCAGGGACAGTATACAGGCAGGTAGGGCCACTTATAAGCTGGCAGGGGCGATATATGGGCAGGCAGGACCACTTATAGGCAGCAAGGGCCAGTATGTAGGCAGGCAGGGCCGGTCAACAGGCAGGCAGGGGCAGTATATAGGTAGGCAGGGCTACTTATAGGCAGCCAGGGCAGTGTATAGGCAGCCAGGGGCAGTGTATAGGTAGGCAGGGCAGTGTATAGGCAGCCAGGGGCAGTATATAGGTAGGCATGGCAGTGTATAGGCAGCCAGGGGTAGTGTATAGGTAGGCAGGGCAGTGTATAGGCAGGCAGGGCGGGCAGTGTATAGACAGCCAGGGGCAGTATATAGGCAGCCAGGGGCAGTGTATAGGCAGCCAGGGCAGTGTATAGGCAGCCATGGTCAGTTTATAGGCAGCCAGGGGCAGTATATAGGTAGGCAGGGCAGTGTATAGGCAGCCAGGGGCAGTATATAGGTAGGCAGGGCAGTGTATAGGCAGCCAGGGCAGTGTATAGGTAGGCAGCGCTATTATAGGCAGCCAGGGGCAGTCTATAGGCAGCCAGGGCAGTGTATAGGTTGGCAGGGCTATTATAGGCAGCAGGGGCAGTATATAGGTAGGCAGGGCTATTATAGGCAGCCAGGAGCAGTATATAGGCAGCCTGGGTCAGTGTATAGGCAGGCAGGGGCAGTGTATAGGCAGCCAGTGGCAGTATATAGACAGCCAAGGCTATTATAGGCAGCCAGTGGCAGTATATAGACAGCCAAGGCAGTAAATAGCCAGCCAGGGCAGTTTATAGGAAGGCAGGGCTATTATAGGCAGCTAGGGGCAGTACTTAGGCAGCCAGGGCAGTGTATAGGTAGGCAGGGCTATTATAGGCAGGCAGGGACAGTAAGTAGTTTAAAAAAAAATAAAAAAAATAATACTCACCCGCTGTACCCTCCTCTTCACCTGCTACGGAGCGGCCGCTGGCTTCCTGGTACAGGTCGCGGAACAGGCGCGCATTGACGACATCACATCGCTCGTCTGCTGCGTGTCCTCCTGGGAGCGGCGCGGGCTCCTGGGAGCTGAACAGACAGGATCAGAAGATCACGGCTGTTCAGCCTCGGCCGCTGCTTGCACCGCGCGGTGCAGGCGGCGGCCGTGTTGGCTGCATGGCGTGGTCTGTGACCCGGCCATGCAGCCGTGTGGCGAGGGGGGCCTTTCGGCACAGGGGTCGGGTCGCAGATGCGACCATTGCAACCCCTGTAGCACGCCACAGACCAGCGCCTGCACTCGGGTCCCGCCGGGAGGAACTCCAGCCTCCTCGGCGGGCGATCCGAGCCGGCGCTGCGGCCCGGACCCAGCGGCCCACCCGAAAAATGCCCGGTTTGCCCTATGGGCAGTCCGGGCCTGAATGGAGCATTGACTTAAGAACCCCTTGCAGGACTTGGGGTTCCCGTCATAATGTGGTGGTAGAGATAAGCATAAGGTAGGACCTGCTGGGGTCAGGGGTAGCAGTAGAGCAATTCACCACAGGTGGTGGAGCTAGTGTGGCCGGAAGTAGATGGGCTGCAAGATTCAGCATAGTCGCCACTTGTTGGTCAATACGATGACTCTGGTGGGCCACTTCAGACAAGGTGTTCTGGAGTTCAGAGAAAGGGCACCCGGGCGGGATCCATGGCCAATTTGTACTGTGATGGGTTTACAGGTACAGGATGTGGATCTGCTGGACCACCGCAAGTCGTGGTATAATGGTATAAGCCACAGCAAGGTGTTTTGTCTAAGGAGCCTCCCGGTCTCCGCCAGAGACCGCCGCAAGGTCGGTTGGATTTGTGCAGCGGGAGACTCTCAGGTCCCTACCTCTAATGCGTCTTCACTGCTGTGGTGGACAGGTGCAGCGTGGCACCAAATCGAGAGATAAGAGAGTAGTCGGGGACAGGCCAAGAGGTCAGAGCAGGCAACAGGCAACGTAGTCAATAGTAACGGGCATAAAGGTCAGGAACACGGAATTGGCAGTAGTAACTCTCACTAAACAACACTAAGGAGCTGTTTACACAGCAATGGACAAATACTGGTCGGTTTATCAGCCCGTTTTTTGTCCGGTTTGTGCGCCATCCCCAAGGCCGCGGAGGAGGGGGAGGGGTTGGGTGCGACTTTTCTCTGTGATGAGTGGAGAAAAGCCCTCCCCCTTCCCATTCACATGCTCATCTTCCGTCCGAAACCGGACGGAAGAATGTGCATGTAAAATGTTTTTCGGGCGGAAAACCCGTGCAGTAGAGACTGCTGCACGGGTTTTCCATAGAAGCCGATTGTGTTCGTTTGCGGCTGTTTTTTTAGACTGTTTGCAAAACCGCAAACCGTGTGAAAAACCGGCCGCAAACCCGTGCCGTGAGGACATGCCCTAACAAATTAGCTAGGAATACAGGAAGAGGAAAACAAGCTTAAGGGTCAGCGCCTGGTGACACCTACAAAGGGTGCTTTCAGGTCAACATGACTCAGCGCACTGCTGGAAAAAAGCCACTTTCAATTGTTGGCAAGTATGTTGTATAAGTGTCAAATATGTGTAAAGGAAACTCATCAGGTGGTTTATGTTGTCCTATCTGAGAGTGGAGAATGATAAAGTGAGAGAAGGTGAGCTTTGTGATATGTAGGTTTATTTGATTTGGAGCAGGAGTAAAAAGCAGAAAAAATACTGACTGGCCTCCTTAACAGACAATAGGAGTCCTGCTGACTGTGCCCAGATACAGTGATTGACAGCTTTCCCTGTATCAGTGTGTATACAGAGCTAACTGCCAATCACTGTATATGGGTGGTCAGTAGCACTTTCATACTTTTCAGTTTCATTTTTTACAGATTTTCTCATCAAATTATCTTCATCAAACTTAGCATCAAATCATAGAAACCTATGTATCACAACGCTCAGCTTTCCACTCTCTATCACACCCTGGTCTCTGATACGACAGCATAAACCACCTGACAGATTAATTTTAAATATATCTATTACTGTAATATTTGACTGGTTACACTGTGTATAGCTGTATATATAATATGATACTCATGTTGACTTTGCACTTTAATTGGTTGGTGGTGCTTTCAGCACTAGTATGATTTGCAGCCTTCATTCAATCAGAAGAATGCCAGGGAGCCCAGAAAAAGGAGGAAGGGGCTGCAAGTATTAATACAGCCTGCTGTTAGTTGTTCAGAGTTGGAGAGTTCAAGCATAAGGGGGTCATCTGTCCATATACCGAGGCAAGCAGTGGTCAGGATCCCCGGGTCTGAAAAGGGAAGCACTCACAGAAAGAAGGAAAATAGTCAAGAAGAAGTGGACCTTAGAGACAGACAGAGATAAAGAGAGTGTGGAAGATAGAGAGGCAACAACAGGGAAAACTGTTAGTGAGTAGAAAGGTACAGAGTCTGCTAGCCCTGTGCAGCTAGTCAACAGGTACATGCTTTGTAGGAAAACGGGGATCCTGTAGGCCTCATTTACTGGAGCTGTATTAACTGGGCCTGGAAAACCATCAAAGAAGTGCAGGCAGGCAATCCCTGCTTGGCTGTATTGCAAGTGCTACAGAAGCAATTATAATGTGAGAAATTATACAATGGAAGAGTTAATTCAGATGTAATGATCTGTCTGAATTGTAACTGCAGCAAATGAGATCTGTAACTGGACGTCGTAAAGCTAAGTGCCATGAGTAAAGCCTGCAAAGACACCAAAGCTGCTGTTTCTCTGTGGTTCTTCTCCGCTGGCTGAACTAGAAATCCCAGCATTCCACCGGTAAGCCCACCTAAACATCCCACCACACATCTACATTCATGGTGCCCCCACCATTGGCACTAAACATATGTATCAACTAATATAGCTTGGACTAAACAGTATTTTAATGACTAAAATTGGGGAATTGAAAGTTGTCCTGGGAAAGGATGTCTACAGAGGAAGAGCAACTGACCTCTTGGTTTTATGTATTTTAAATGTATGTGATTTGTGCTATCTACAGTTTTCATGGTGACCTGGGCATCTAGGAAATTAATGAAATAATTAAAGGGGTAGTCCCATCAAGAGCTATAGGAAGAGCAAATTACTGTAAAATAAGCAATTTTCAAAATACATGTTATTAAAAATATGTATGCTTTACTTAATACAGACATTTTTTGAACTTTCAATTTGCTCTCTTGTCTCATTGGTTACTGACCACCACTGTGTAATTTCAGTGGTTGCCAGTAATGTAGTGTTGCTGTGATGTTGTCTGTGGCCAAGATAGCTAGGATGCACACTTGTGTTCATTTGTATTCCCCCGTCATCTCCCCAGCCCAGCCAGGCCATAGAAACTTATTCTCAGACACTACATTACCAGCCACCATTCAAAGCACACAGTGGTGTTGGATTACCAAGGAGATGAGAGCAAATTGAAGTTGGAAAAAAGACCTGTATTAGGTAAAGCATATATATTTTTTTAATAACATGCATTTTGAAAATTGCTTACTTTACAGTAATTGGCCCTTCCAGCAGCACTTGCTATCATGGGAATACCCCTTTAAACAATGATTTTTATACTAACTTGGGGGCCTTGGATCTTCAACAGATGTGATAATATTCTTGGATTTTCCAAGATTTAAAAAAAAAAAGAATAAATGATCTATACATGTAAATTTCTGGCTGCTCCAGCACTGATGCTGGTCTCTTGGTGCCCCACTGGTCTCTATTTTGCTGTTGAGGAGTGATGCTGTGCTGTATTGGCACCTGCTGCATTGGTCACATACTGGTATGGCGTATCATTTCTCCTGAACAAACAGCATTTGGGAGGGAAAATAGGAGCGTCAGCTGAGCAGTGGGTATTCAATAGTTTTTTTCTATTTTATTACATTTTCTTCTACTTGTTATTTTTCATTTTTAAATGCATTTTTGCTAGTCAGTTATACATAGTATTGTTAGATTTTATCTTGTATGTACAAAGGGTCATTGAGATCACAAAAGGGTCAGTGAGATCACGAAATGCAAAAACCTACTTAACAAAATTAAATGAATAGGAATTTAGGACAAACTAGGTCATGTTGTGGCCTGCCAACAAAATACCTGAACTCTGCTCATTTTATCAATGCTACATTTGTTCTTGTATTAAAACCTATTCTGCAGATCAGTTTTGTACGATAATAAACAAAGACCCCCCCAGCTCATGATGTTAGTTGTACATATGACTATTACTTTCAGTTTATCTGGTATTAAGTATTCAAGTGCAAGCAGTTCTAAATGTAATTGCATTATGTTTCATATTCACAGCAATACAGATCTTAGGAGTATGCATCTATCATTTTCATGGTTCAGATAAGAAGATAATTGTGTTGAACCCTGACACATTTTCTTAAAATGAATACAAAAAGAATCTTTCACTACAGGTACATTGTAGATATTCTTCTGTAACATCTATGAATTTTTTAATCCACTTCTGGAAATACCATCCTCCATCATCGTAGTTTTCATTCCAAAAATACTTTAAAATCCATCCCTGTAGGAGAACTAACCAGAGCCCGACGTAACTGCACCTTTGCACAAGATTTTGAAGCAGAACGTTGCAAGATTCGAAAAAGACTTAAATCTAGAAGCTATCCTGAAGGGTTGTTGTCCAGAGCGGATTATATTGTAAGGAAAAAGCCGCGGGAGCGACTGTTGTTCCCGTCTGATGGTACCAAAGTCAGATCTGATTCACAATTGACTTTGGTCTTGGACCATAGTCACCAATTCCATCAAATCAAGCAAATTTTCCAGAGATGCCTTCCAATATTATGGGAGGACGATTTCTTGGAAACTGTTTTATCAAAGAGTTGTAGAGTGGTTCCCAGAAAGCCCCAGACATTAGGAAATATTCTATCTCCAAATTTAATTCAATCCCAGAAAACTACATCTACTTGGCTTAAAACATGTGGATTTTATAAATGTGGGTCTAATCCCTGTCGCACGTGCCAATTCGTTCATTCAACCACCTCGTTTACAGATAAGGAAGGCACAAAGGAGTATAGGATTAAACAATACATAAACTGTAACACATACTATGTAGTATATCTAGCAACATGCACAATTTGTAACCTTCAATATATTGGCAGTACCTCTCGAAAAATAAAAACTAGATTCCTAGAGCATTTAAATGACATCACAAATAATGCCATTCGTAATCGCTCCAGTCTTTCCATGCACTTTTGTGATATTCATAAAAATGAATATAGAGGGCTTACTATTACTGGTATAGAAAAAATCACTAGGCCTCCTAGAGGTGGAGATGTCAAACATATCCTACATGACCGTGAGGCATTTTGGATTTTCTCCTTAAACACGGTGTATCCAAGGGGCCTTAATGCAAGATGCGAGATCATGTTCCACTATTAAATTAAATTAAATTAAACTAAATTATTGCTGTTCAGGTCACCATTTTCAGACATATAGGACCATTTTTTCATTTTTCATTCTTTCATCTTTCCATTTTCTCTTATGCATTAGTCTGTTACTTATCTCCATTACATCATATATGTCATTATTTATTCATTTATTCATGCATGTATTTATTGTGATTTACTTAGTATTATTATTTGGGTATATGCCAACTAATTATTATATTTATTTTATGCGTCTCTTTTTTCATATGGAGATTTTGTAGTTCTTTACATTAGTGTATATGCTTCATGTTCAGATATCTGTATAACCTTTACCCCT